>RCUC01137066.1:0-49422 GCA_003697995.1 Taxidea taxus jeffersonii
ATTATGAATTACCTGGCATACTGTTACAAGTTTATCAGAAAACTAAAATGTCCTATAAAACTTTCTCTTAAAAAGAAAAAAAAAAGATTATTTATTTATTTATTTATTTGAGAAAGAGACAGTGGGGGTGGGGGGGTGCAGAGGGAAAGGAAGAAAGAGAGAATCCTCAAGCACATTCTGTGCTGAGCATGGTCCTGGGCCTGCGTGCCAATCCCAAGGACCCTGAGATCAAGACCTGAGCCAAAATCAAGCGTCAAATGCTCAAGAGACAGATGCTCAACTGACTGAGCCACTCAGGTGCCCCTAAAGGTGTTTCTCTTGTGTCTACTATTGTTATGGTTCTAAATGGGAAAATAAGATTGTTTTCTAAAATGTAATCTTTTCAGGAACATATCAATTTCATATATTCTAAAACTGATTGTCCAAATTTATTGTTACTAGTATGATGTATCTTCCTAAAAGATGATAAAAAAGAAAGTGTTTATGTTCTTCATAAAGAATGTATAAATTGAGGGGCACCTGGGTGGCCCAATCTGTTGAACATCAGACTTTGGTTTTGGCTCTAATCATGTTCTCAGGGATCCAGCCCTGTGTTTGGCCCCGCACTCACTGGGGAGTCCACTTGAGGATTCTCTCCCTCTGTCCCTCCCCCTACTCCTTCACACTCTCTCTCCATAAAATAAATAAATAAATAAATTAGTCTTTAAAAAAGAAAAGAATATATAAATTAAAATCCAGCAAGGGCTTGTGGTTTTGAACAATACACTTAACATTTCTAGGCTTTTGACTGACAAACTGTAAAATGAGATTTGGGGCATAATCTCTAAGGTAACATTCAACTCTTAGACTATAGGATTCTATAATTCTGTGAATATTTGTTCATAATGAGAGAAAATAAATGTCAACTTTTGCTATTGTTAGGTGGTCAAGAGATTATAATTAAAATTTTAAAAGATAAATAATTCAAGATCTAGGAAATCCTTTGATTTTAAGAATACCTATTAGTTGTGAGTCTAGTTATTTCAAAACAGTATTTGTTGAAGTAAGAGTTTATAGCTGTTCAAATGTAATAAATTATATAGGCCAAACTTTATTAACAATATTACTCAGTCATCTTAGTCTTCTAACAAAATGATTTAACCAGGGGATCACCCTAGATGATATAAAAATAAAATTTGAGGGGCACTTGGGTGGCTCAGTGGGTTAAAGCCTCTGCCTTCAGCTCAGGTCATGATCTCAGAGTCCTGGGATCGAGCCCCGCATCGCATTGGGCTCTCTGCTACACAGGGAGCCTGCTTCCTCCTCTCTCTGCCTGCTTGTGATCTCTGTCTGTCAAATAAATAAATAAAATCTTTAAAAATAAATAAATAAATAAATAAAATTTGACTTGTCAAACTTTGCCTAAATTCAGCTTCTCACAAATTGTAGCAATGTAAATAGTTAGCAAGAAGCTAATTCTGTGCAAGCTGGTGCAACCACTCTGGAAAACAGCATGGAGGTTCCTCAAAAAATTGAAAATAGAGCTACCTTATGACCCAGCAATTGCACTACTGGGTATTTACCCTAAAGATACAAACGTAGTGATCCAAAGGGGCATGTGTACCCGAATGTTTATAGCAGCAATGTCCACAATAGCCAAGTTATGGAAAGAACCTAGATGTCCATCAACAGATGAATGGATAAAGAAGAGCTGGTATATATATACGATGGAATACTATGCAGCCATCAAAAGAAATGAAATCTTACCATTTGCGACGACATGGATGGAACTAGAGCGTATTATGCTTAGCGAAATAAGTCAACTGGAGAAAGACAACTACCACATGATCTCCCTGATATGAGGAAGTGCAGATGCAACGGGGGTGGGAGTTAAGGTGGTAGGAAAAGTAAAAATGAAAGAAGATGGGATCGGGAGGGAGACAAACCAAAAGAGACTCTTAATGTCATAAAACAAACTGAGGGGGGTGGGGGGAAGAGGGGTTGGGAGAGGGTGGTGGGGTTACATTATATGTTTAAATAAAGTTTAAATAAAAAAGAAACAGAAAAAAAAAAAAAGAAGCTAATTCTGGATTAGGACTGAAGTTGTTTCCAAAGTAGGTCCCCATCCTACATGTATGAATAGTTATTCTGTAGGTAAACTGGAATTTATCTACAATGTCAATCTGGCAGGATTGTGTAGAAATGATCTTAGTTGTATTAACTAATGTAATTCCTATTATTTTTTTTCATTCAGTTATCCTAAAAATTTGGACTTTTCATAATCTGATCATCAAACCACATTGGAAAATCCTGATGAAAGAGTATATTATATATCCTTTTTTTGTAAATTACCCCCCCACAAAGCAATAAATAATAAACTCAATAATTATTTTTTATTATTTCTTGATTAACTCATATAGTTAGCCCAAATTAAGATTCTCTACATAAGATTAGTTACATATAAGATAGCTCTTATTCTCTCAAGTTGCCTAGTTAATGTAAAAAACTAAAAACCAGGGCTCCTGGGTGGCTCAGTGGGCTAAAGCCTCTGCCTTTGGCTCAGGTCATGATCTCAGAGTCCTGGGATCGAGCCCCGCATTGGTTGTTTTTAAACATTAGGTTGTTTTTAAAGGCGTAGGAGGGTAAGGATAACTGTACTAGAGTATTATCAAATAGGCACATCCACTTGTGGGGAGACCACTGGTTCTGAGGCCTAACTATATACTAACTCCAGAGACTCAATGTGGTGTAGTAGTAATGTAGTTAGTGATATAATTAGTGATATAGTTCAATAGTACATTTCTTTTCTTTTTTAGGATTTTATTCATTTGATAGAAAGAGAGAGAGCGAGGGCACAAGCAGGGATATTGGCAGGGAGAGGAGAAGCAGGCTCCTCAAGGAGCAGGAAGCCCAATGAGGGTCTCAGTCCCAGGATCCTAGGATCATGACCTGAACCAAAGGCAGATACTTAACCGACTGAGCCACCCAGGTGCTCCTCAACAATATATTTCTGAAGAAATGAAAATGCAGGTTAAGAAAAAACAAAAACCTTTCAATCTACTGCTAGCAATTTCAATGAAAAATAGTAAGAAAATAAAGTTATTCTGTTTTTCTTCAAAAAAACTATTTTTGTGACTCAATTCGAACTAAATGTCCACCAAAAAGTTATTTACTTTTTAAAAGCCTCCACTGCCACAATCAGGATTTTAAAAAAGGACAAACTGCAAAAATCACGTTTTTAAATACACTATAGATCTATTGAAGCAATCAGAAAATAATTCAAATGAAAATTCTGGACAGGTGTGCTGTCTACCCTAGGTGTGCTGATGATATTTGAGAAGAATTTATAGATTTTAGGTGAGGAACTGAAGATCAGTTTTGTCCCAGGTAAAAGGACCTTCACTAAGGGAAAGAGAATCAGCAAGCTTTTGGTAATTGTGCAGGGTTAACATACCAGTTGGAAACTAGGTATACATAATGATCTATTTTCCACCTACATGGACTGAATTCTGAGGTGGTATAGAGGGACAGAAAATTGTGCCAGAAAGATCTAAAAACAAAGTGAAATCTCCCAGGGTTTCATGGTGCTTAGTGGACAAAAGTCTGGCTGGAGAGAGAGGGTCTGTCACAAACACAAGACTGATCTCTTCCTGAAGATATTTGCCATTTTTTGAAGCTGTGTAGGTGGAAATGTAGAGAGACAAGCTCAAAACCATCAAAACACAGAAATGAATCTTCCATAGTCTTTCTGGTCTAAGGAGACAGGACAGACCACCAAGCCCTCAATCAAAAGCCCAACAAACAGTGTCTGAAGAACAGGAATGAGCCAGAGGTGAACAGGGTCTTACTGAAATTTTACAGCCCAGCCTGGATACACACAGTTCATTCCTTCATTGGATTAAGATAAGTCTTTATAAAGGGGTTGATTCCACCTAGTAGAGGAATGGTCAAATCCTCTCTAGTATAATATATCATCTGGAGCACATCATAATACAAAAAATTTGAAAACTAAAGATAGAGAAAATCGTAAAAGGACCAGAGAAAAAAGACATAGTGAATTTTAAAAAGCAGTAAGTGGATGCTGACCCTTCAATAGAAATATGAAATCCAGAAGGCCAAAGAATTACATCTTTTTTTTTTTTTTAAGATTTTATTTATTTGACAGGCAGAGATCACAAGTAGGCAGAGAGGCAGGCAGAGAGAGTTGAAAGCAAGCTCCCTGCTGAGCAGAGAGCCCATGGGGGGCTGGATTCTAGGACCCTGAGATCATGACCCAAGCCGAAGGCAGAGGTCTTAACCCACTGAGCCACCCAGGCACCCCAAGAATGACATCTTTAAATTGCTAAAGAAAAAACAAAAACAAAACTGCTAACCTTGAGTTTTATATCCAGGGGGAAAGCTTTCAGGATCAAGGTAAAATAAAGATGTTTTTGGACAAACAAAAGCTGAAAGAAGTCATGGCCAGCAGTCCTGATGAAGGAAAATGATCTTAAGTCTGCAGAAGGAAAAAAGAATAAAAGCAAGGGTAATTATGTACATTTTAAATGACTATTACTTGTTTAAAATTACAATAATAATAATGTCTTGTGGGTTTTTATAATGTATAAGTAGAATATATAACAATAGCAAATGGTAAGAGGGATAAGGATCTTCTTTCATTGTTCAGAAAGTGATAAAAGTTAATATGTATTAAACTGTATGCCTTGCATGCTATATTTTGGGGTGCTAGTTTTATAGGTATGTTTATATATATATATCTACATATGAGATATGTACATATGTGTGTGTGTGCAAAAACTCAGCCTTAGGCACATAGGCTACCAGTTCTTAAATTAGTCTATGCTAAAAAAGTCAATGATGAATGGCTACTAAGCATATGAAATATATTTAACATCGTTAATCATTAAGAAAATGCAAACTAAAACCACAATAAGATTACCATTTCATACCCAGTAGGATGGCTATAATTTAAAAAGAAAATAGCAAGTGTTGGTGTAGATGTGGAAAAAGTGGAACATTCATTCATTACTGATGGGAATATAAAATAGTAAAGTCACTATATAAAATAGTTTGGCAGTTTCTAAAACTGAAACATATAGGGGTGGCTGTGTGAATCAGTGGGTTAAGCCTCTGCCTTTGGCTCAGGTCATGATCTCAGGGTCCTAGGATCAAGCGCTGCATTGGGCTCTCTGCTCAGCAGGGAGCTTGCTTCCCCCTCTGCCTCTCTGCCTACTTGTGATTTCTGTCTGTCAAATAAATAAAATCTTTTTTAAAAATTTGAAACATGTATTTACCCAGCAATTCTACCCTTAGGCATCTTCCCAAGAGAGATGAATACTTATGTCCACAAAAAAATATAAAACAAAAAAAACATAAAACTTATATGTGAGGTTTTACAGCAGTTTTATTTCTAATAGCCCAAAACTAGAAACAAATTAAATGTCTACTGGCTGATGAATCAATAATCAAAAATGTGGATATATCCATGTACTAGAATATCATCTATCAATAAAAAAGGAGAAAAAAAGGGAGAAAAAAAGAAATGAGCACTGATACAAGCTATAACACAGATGAACCTTAAAAGCATGCTAAGTGAAAGAAGCCAGACACAGAAGACAACATATTTTATGATTCCATCTATATGACATTTCTAGAAAAGGCAAATATATAGACTCAAAGCAGAAGTGTTTTGCTCTAGGGCTAGAGATGGGAGCAGGGACTGACTGTATAGAAGCATGATGGGAATTCTTCAGGTAATAGAAATGTTCTAAAACCAGTGACTTATTTTTCTAGTTGCAGAGCACTGTATCAAAATGGTCAACAAATTAGACTTTAACAGTGAGAGCTGCAGAATACGATATGAAAATATAGGGATCACTTGAGAGGAAGTGAATATGACTTTTCTATTTTAGGAAATGGTAGTTAAGTGTCAGCAGCTCTTGAATTGTAATAGCATTGTTTGGCCCATATTTGGCTGAGTATCGTTTTCATGCAGTAAGAAAATAATTCTTTTGTAGATTCTTTTCAAATTATCTTTTTTGTAGGTGTTTCCACTTAAAGTAAATTTGTGGTATATTAGTACTATACTGATCTTATATATAGTCAATGATAGTTTTGATTTTGGTAATGACTAAAAATTTCAAACTCTGAACTCTGATGTAAATATTATTATGAATATAAAGGTGACATAACTTTGTCCTCTAAATAATTTTGTTATTATGCTTAGTAATTTGTATTTAAAAAAATATTCAAGGGACACCTGGGAAGCTCAGGCAGTTAAGTGTCCATCTCTTGATTTTGGCTCAGGTCTTGATCTCTGGGTTGTGAGTTCAAGCCCCACACTGAGCTCCATGCTAGGCATGGAGCCTACTTGAGATAGACAAAGAGACAGATAGATAAAAAAGGAAAGAAGGAAGGAAAGAAGGAAGGAAGGGAGGGAAAGATATTCAAAAGCAATATGAGATTTTCAGATGTACTTCTGCAAATACCCATCTAAATTTAAAGCCTAGAATTCTAATTAGACTAAAAAATGCACTTATGCATAGTTGCAAATTGGACTTATAAAGAAACAAAAGTACAGATTTCCCTATTATCCAAAAGCAAAACATTCCTATGAGACCTTTCATAAGCCGAAAAGGCCTACTGGGAAGAGTATCCCTGACTTTCTAAAAATTCAAGTTACACTTCACTTTTATGAAAGGCCTGTGGTACAGTAATGGCTTTTTTTGTAAAGCAAAAATCCTCTTTGGGTTTCTTTTGCTCAGTGAAAACAGGTACTGACATAGTTCTTTCCTAAAAGCAAAGTCATGTAACCAACTTTTCTAAAGTGAGGGATACCTATATATAATATGTGCCTAGTAGGACAAGCTGAAAGTTTATAGGACAGTAAAAATTGACGTGATCTTTCTTTGTGGAGAACTTCAACAATCATTCTAGGAATTTCTGTGGCCAGTTCTCTGGACAATGACCCAACATTTATATAGACACAGCAGTATTCTGTTTATTCAGTAACTTCTAGGTCTAACTCATTCCTGCATTTTTTTGTTTTGTTTTGTTTTCTGGGAGGTTTTGGTCTCTAGGATCTTGGGAATAGAGTAACTGTAACCTGAAAATCTGAATCGGCTTTCCTTATTGAGTATGAAATAAAAAACAAGACTATTCTCAAATCCCTATATAGTAACCACTGAAAGAATTCCATACAAATGTAAAGTAATCTTAATGTGGACAAGATTTAGCCAAAAGAATCTGTATTTCTCAAACATTCTTGGTACACAAGGTCCCTGACATCCCACTCTGAAGATTCAGGATTTATCTTCAGGTTCTCATGCTAGTCTTCCACTGCCAGTGCTGCTTCCTACCCTGCATACCCCTCTCACCATTGCACATCCTACAATACAATAACTTCATAAAAACATTGAAACCTATGGGCCTCCAAAAATGTCTATATTATGTGTAAAGCAAACAAGAGAAAAAGACACTGTAAAACATACATGCTGATTTAATGACAGAAGAGATACGTAAAGAAGATAGGGCATAGAGGTCACAGGCAGGGAAGTGATAGCAATAAGCAGTAATGACAAGAAAGGATGGAGGGGCAAGTGACACAAAGTGACAGATGTATGGAGAGGGCCATTAAATTTTATAAACTTAATGGCTAACACTATATGTATTTAACAACAGAATATGATACACGATACCACTTATTAAGCAAAAATAGTGTCTGCTTTGTGCCAGGCATGGTTCTAAGTACTCTAAAAACATTAGCTCATTTAATCTTGATAATGCCAATGAGACAGATTACTATTCTTATCTTTCTTCATTTTATAGAGGAAGTCACTGATGCAAAAAGTTACTTGCTCAAGGTCACAGTATTAGTCCGTACCCAGTCAGGAAAAGAAAACCACTTTGGGTATTTCAGAGATAATGTTATCACCTCTATTGTTGAGGGAATCCTTATCTGGAGGAGCAAAAAGGAGGAAGGTATAATCCAAAGGGAACTGCACGCAGAGCCAGCATCCTAGCACCGGAAGAATAAAAGAGAAAGCAGTGTTATCCAAAACCCACAAATACTGTGCTTCAGAAGCTTTTGGGATTTAACTATTCCATTATTAGAACTATTACTGCTACCTGCTTTGCAAGAAGCCAGCAGGCCTTCAGAGGCTCCCCTCCCCCCTACTCCTGGAGCCTGAGTAGAGGAGCCGAGTGTGCTGAGGCCACTGGAGCCTAAAGAAAGGAAAAATGCCTTCCATCCCCTTCTTGCTTTTTAATCTCCCATTAGCAGAATGGAACTGGTGACCACCTGGCAAGTGAATCTGGGAAATGATTTTTACAACCCCAGAACCCTTATGATACAGAGGAGAGGATAGAAGGAGCTGGGAGGCAGTGGACATAACTAGCATAGTTGAACAACTGGCAACTGGCAGAGTTTAAATCTCAGGTAGTCTGGCTCCTGAGTCCATGCTCTCAACTGCTGTACCATGCTGTAGCACTGTGATCTACTATAATAAGAGTATTTTATATGTCTTAAAATTAAGATCTGCTCATAAATACAGTTGGCAGGGATGCCTGGGTGGCTCAGTTGGTTGAGCAGCTGCCTTCAGCTCAGGTCATGATCCCAGCATCCTGGGATCGAGTCCCGCATCGGGCTCCTTGCTCGGCAGGAGCCTGCTTCTCCCTCTGCCTCTGCCTGCCTCTCTGCCTGTGCTCGCTCTCTCTCTCTCTCTAACTAATAAATAAATAAAATCTTAAAAAAAAAAATACAGTTGGCAGCAAAGAAATTATAGGAATTTTATTTATTAAATATTCAACAAATATTTAGCAAGATCCCACTTTATGCCAGGCACTATTCTGAAAATACAATGATGGAGAGGACAAAAAAAAAAAAAAAAGAAAAGAAAAGAAAAGGAGGAAGAAAGCTCCTTTCTCCCTGTTTCAGACTGAACAAAATTCCCTGGGAAGGATTCCAACTGGCTTGGCTTGAATCATGAGCCCATACATTGAACTAAGCATTTTAGCTGAGGCCTGGGTATTGGGGAAATAACCTGGTGGAAATGCCCACTATAATCCTGAGACAAGGATTTGAGTGCAGGTAGTTTATCTGGAGGATTCAGGAAACATCAGTAAGAGGTGGGAAAGTAACACAAAGAAGGGAAGGCAATAAATAAAGGGTACCTTATCGAGCCAGCAACCACACTGGTAATGACTGGAGCATAATCCCATGGGAAATGATATGAAACACATACCCCAAAGTTAACCACCTGAGGGTCAATAGGGCTGGGGTATCTTTGTAATAAATTCCATCAGTCCTTTGGTGAGTGCTGTTGAGATGGGAAGTTAATAATTCTCAGGCATTTGTAAATTGCACTAAGTACACACAGGCAGAGCCGCCTCCCGTGCTTGGGAGAAAAGAGGTGCAGGTACTGGTAGCTAGAAATCTGCCTGCGAACGCTGTAGTGGTAAAGGCCAGAGAGGTATAGGTGGGAGTCTACAAGGCCTACTACTCTTAATTTTTTCATCAGATAAAAATTTTCCTTGTACATAGTTGTTATGATTTCAAAAGAAATAATGCCTGTGCAAGAGTTATAATGTAGAAAGTATAATATCAAGAATTATTGTTTAGAAGTTTCCTGAAGACTGGGGATGGGTATTGTGTTTTATATCTCTCATAGAACCTAGCACACTGCTATATACATGTCCTAGGCTTAACCAGTCACTGAGTGGATTTGTCAATTAATTAATACCTGAACATATTACTTTGTAGGTTTACGAAGGTATAATTATTTTTAAACTGTCATTATGATCAAAAAGTCAAGTTTTCAACTGTTTCAAGAAATTTTAAGTAGCATGGTCTTGTTCTGTTCTTTCTTCTATCATTCTTCTTAAATCTAGACCATTGTAGATAACCTATTAATTGTCTACCCAATAACCATTTTCTTCTTCCATCTTCCTTTAAAAAAAATACCTTGATTACAAAAAGGGTATTGATATTGCTGGTTCAAACCAATCATGAGACTGCTACTCTGATTAGCATGAGGAAAGGCAAGAAAATCATAGATGCCAGCTCTGACACTGTTGAACTACTGAAGTGATACCAACAGCAATCTTCCTTCAGCCTTTCTTATTACATCAGAAAAATAAACTCCGATTAATACTGTTAAACAGGTAATCTGTTACACATAGCTGGTGATTCATAACTGTTTAAATAGCATTTTTTTTCCTTTTGCATAGCAACCCCAAGACAAAGTCATTTTATTTCTGGAGTAAATTATTTAAGATAGTAACTCATCAGAAAACCCAGAAGAGCAGTAAGTATTTGGGCACACTAGTTTCAATCCTTCTGGATTCCCCTCTAAGGAAGGATCATGGTATTCCTCACAGCTCTCTACCTGAGCTCTACCATTCAATATTCACTTTGATATTTTAAAACTTACATCTAAAGAAGCTCAGGAGGGCTGTATCACTGAGAAAGTTGTCATGAGATGATGGCCTTTCAGATATGATGTAATGTAGCATAACCATTTATGCATAATCTCTTCCTACACAGCCACTTTGCTTGCTCAGCTATATTTAAAAAAACACATTCTTTCTTCTCCCTTCACAATATCTCTATATTTTGAGTCTCTCTACTTATTTCTATCTCTATTATCATCACGCAAGTTCACAAGTTCAAGTTCAAGCACAGTAATTTCTTACCTAGAATACAGCAATAGACTCTGAATTAGTGTTCCCAATTCCAGGAACTCTTGCCCTTAACAACCCATCCTCCATGGAACTGTAAAAATGATCTTCTCAAAATATAAATCAGATCAATTACTTCCCAGCATAAAACCTTTCAATGGCTTATCATTTACATAAGACGAAATCTAACAGCTTATCATTGCGCACAGTGTCCTGCATGATTGGCCCTCTCCCCATCTCTTTACCTTCAGCCAGGACCACTCCCCCTCTCACTCACTATGCTATACCTGTATAGACAATCTTTCAGTTCCTCAAACATATCAAAGTATTTTTTGCCTCAAGGCCCATGCTTTTTTTCTCTCAAGACCCAAGCTATTTTTCTGTCTAGAATGTCTTGACCTTTTTTCTCATCATGGCTTAAGCTTTCGCATCATGGTTTAAGCTTAAATATAGTCACTGCCCAGGCGCCTGGGTGGCTCAGTTAAGCGTCTGCCTTCAGCTTGGGTCATGATCCCCAGACCCTGGGGTTGAGTCCCACATCAGTCTAAACAGATTAGAGAGAGCTGAAAACAAAATTAACAAACTGGAAGTTATTATTGAAATTACCTAGAATGAAGCACAGAAGAATGAGAGGAAAATATAAATTATGAAACTGAGAAAGTTTCAAAATATAACAGTGTTCATCAATATTCCAATATGGTTAGTCCTGGGTGGGGAAGGGAGAGTAAAGCACAGAATGGTATTATTTTAATTTAGTGGCTGAATTTTTAAATAATAAATGACATGAACTTAAAATTAGGAAGCATAAGGTAACTCAAGTAGTTTAATAAAAAGATACTATATAATATCAAGGATAAACAATTCTGAAAGAAGCAAAGAGAGGAAAGACAGCTTACCTACAAAGACTGATAGCAGTTCTCAATAATAACAATGGAAGACAATGAATTAACACCTGTCAAGTGCTCAGAGAATGACTGTCATCCTAGAACTGCACAACCAGCAACTTATTTTTCAAGATAAGAGCAAATAAAAACATTTTAAGGTTAAAGAAAATTGTGAGATCAGTGGACTAGCTCTAAAGGGACTTCTAAAGTATGTACTATAAGAAGGAAAATAATCCCAAAGATACAGTATGAATACAAGAAAATATGAGCATTAAAAAAAAAAAAAGGTAAACAATTGCCAGTATGAGAAAAGGAAGATAAGTAAGAAGAAAATAACCAGTCAGAAGCACAGAGAGAAACAAGGGAAAATGTAAAACAGGAAAGAACATGAGAAATAAATGTAACAAAGTGAAAAAGTCTAACATTTATATAACTCTAGTCTTGGAAGGTGAAGACAGAAAATGGGGGAAAGGTATATCTGAAGACATAATAGTCAAGAATTTGCACAACTGATAAAAGACACCCATATAGGTTTAAGAAAAAGAATGAACTTCAACCTAAGTGTTCTACCTTACACCCTTACAGAAAAATTAATTCATTTTGGATGATAGAATTAAATATAAAATGTGAAGCCATAAAACTTTTTTTTTTAAGTTTTATTTATTTATTTTAACAGAGAGAGATCACAAGTAGGCAGAGGCAGGCAGAGAGAGAAGGGGAAGCAGGCTCCCCGCTGAGCAGAGAGCCCCATGTGGGGCCCTGAGACCATGACCTGAGCTGAAGGCAGAGGCTTTAACCCACTGAGCCACCCAGGCGCCCCAGTGAAACCATAAAACTTAAAAAAAAAAGGCACGAGAAAATCTTTGGGATCTAGAGCTAAAAGTTCTTAGAGTTAACACCAAAAGCACAACCATTAAAGGATAACCTGATAAACTGAACCTCATCAAAACTAAAAAATTTACTAGGTGGAGAACATAAAGACAGGATGAAAGGCAAGTTACACACTGGGAGAAAATATCTGCAAACCATATATCTGACAAAAGACTAATATCTATATTACATAAAGAACTCTCAAACCCCACCAATTTTTTTTTTTTAATCCAGGTAGAAAATGGAAGAGAAGAACAGGAACTCATCAAAGCAGGTATTCAGATGGTGTACAAGCAAATGAAGAGATGTTCAACATGATTAGCCATTAGGGAAATGCAAATTAAAACCATAATGACAGATCACACTACACACCTATCAGAATGGCTAATATAAAAATTGTGACAACATCCAATGTTGATAAGAATATGGAGAAGCTGGATCACTCATACATTATTGGTGACAATGTAAAATGGTACAGCCACTCTGAAAATTAGCTGTAGTTGTTAAAAACCTAAATATGAAACTATATACAGCCTATTACACAGAAATGACTTTGGCCCAGAAAAATGACTTGTGTTCACAAAAAACCTATACACGAACATTTATAGCAGCTTTATTCATAATAGCCCCAAACTATAAACAACCCAGAGGTCCCTCATCTGGTGAAGGGTTAAACAAACTGTTTTACATCCATACTATAGTACTCAGCAAAAAAGGGGAACGAATTATTGATATATGCAATAACCTGAATGAATTTCCAGAGTATTGTGTTGAATTAAAAAAAAAAAGAAGAAATTCAGCGGCACCTGGGTGGCTCAGTGGGCCTCTGCCTTCGGCTCAGGTCATGATCTCAGGGACCTGGGATTGGGCTCTCTGCTTGGCGAGGAGCCTGCTTCCCTCTCTCTCTCTGCCTGCCTCTCTGCCTACTTGTGATCTCTGTTAAATAAAATCTTTAAAAAAAAAATTCCATGTGTCACATCTGTATACTTCCATGTACTTTTATATATTTTGTTTTGAAAAGACAAAATTATAGAAATGGGGAAAAGCTTAGTGGTCACCAGGGGTCAAGAAGTGTGTGGCTATAAGGGACAAGATGAGAGATCCCTGTGGTGATGGTGATGGAAACATTCTGAATCTGTAACAATGTCAATTCCCAGTGGCAAGGTTGTACTACAGTTTTGCAAGAGGAAACTAGGTAAAGGGTACACAGAATCTCTCTTATATCTCACAACTGTACCACAATCTAAAATTATTTCAAAATAAAACAACTTCATTTTAAAAGCTATAATCTAATAGAGGGGGAAATGGAATTATAAAAAAATATTAAATTGGTTAGAAAAAGGCAAGAAAGAAGAATGGTAGCATAGAACAGATGGAACAAATGTAAAATAAATGATAAGATGGTAGTTTTAAATTCAGAAACATTTAGGAAATGTACTAAATGGTTCAGTTAAAAGACAAAGATTGTCAGACTGATTACAGAAGCAAAACCTAATCATATGTTGCTTAGACACCGTTTAAGTATGGCACATAAAAAATGAAACTAAAAGGATGGAAAAAGATATAAAAACATTAACCAAAGAAATTTAGTGTAACTACTCAAATGCCAAAAGTCAAATTTGTGTTAATATTACTAGAAATAAAAAGAACATAAGAATCAACTTATCAAGAGATTATAATGATCCTACATATTAAAATATAAGAAACAGATGGCCAGGGCACCTGGGTCCATTAAGCATCTGCCTCACACTCAGGTCACGATCCTGGTGTCCTAGGATGGAGTCCTGCATCAGTCTCCCTGCTCAGCGGGGGGCCTCCCTCTTCCTCTCTCTCCCCTTGCTACCCCAGCTCCCTGCTCGTGCTCGTTCTCTCTCTGTAAAATAAATAAGTAAAATCTTAAAAAAAGAAAAAGAAACAGCATGGCAAATCAACTTGAAAATTTATATGAAATGGACACATTCTTTGAAAACATCTGACAGGTGAAGAAATAGAATATCCAAACATTTATCTATTAAATAAATTTAGTCTGTATTTAACCTTCCCATGAAGAAAACTCCAGGCACATAATGTTTCACCAGTAAAGTTTATCAGGCATTTAGGAAGTTAACAAATTCCTCCAAAGAGGGGCGCCTGGGTGGCTCAGTGGGTTAAGCCGCTGCCTTCGGCTCAGGTCATGATCTCAGGGTCCTGGGATCGAGTCTCGCGTCGGGATCTCTGCTCAGCGGGGAGCCTGCTTTCCCCTCTCTCTGCCTGCCTCTCTGCCTACTTGTGATCTCTCTCTGTCAAATAAATAAATAAAATCTTAAAAAAAAAAATTCCTCCAAAGAATAAAAAAGAGGAAACATTTCTGAACTTATGAAGTAAACAAAACCTTGATAGCTAGGGCTCTCCAGTTAATCCGAATTTCAGATAAACAATGAGTGATGTTTTAGTGTAAAATATTGCACAGGACATACACAAACTAAAAAAAATATATTATTTGAAATTCAAATTTAACTGAATGTCCCATATTTTATTTGCTAAATCTGGCAACTCTACTGGTGACAGTACTTGATAAGGGCTTTCCAAGAAAAGTAAATTATAGGTCAGTATCCCATGAATATACAGGCAGCAATCCTAAACAAAATATTGACAAATTAAATCTATTAACACAGAAAAAGGACAATGTCCTGATCAATTTGGCATTCTTCCACAAATACAAGATGAGTTTAATGTTGGAAAAAAGTAGTAAAAGAACTAGAAACAAATCTAACATGTAATGTATAAAGTAAAATTTTAAATATTGTTTAAAAATCCAAATTGATTTGTAGATTCAATGCAATGGCAATATAATTCCCAGCAGGGTTTCACAGTGAGGAGTACTAGCACTGTTTCTTAGTTCCCTCAAATTCTAAAAGGATGGTTTCAGAGATCGCATAAACAGTAGGATTTGTTATGGGTGGCTGGCTAATATAGAAACATAGTGTAATGTGAGAAATGTATCAAAGAAGCTACAGAGACTGGGCAAATTTATAAAGGGTTCAGACTTTATCCTATAGGTCATGGGAAGTAATGCGGGTGGGGAGAGAAAGGAAGAAGTTTGCATGGGAAGTAATCGAAGGCAAAGATGTGGATATAGTGTGTATATACGCCACCCTTTTAGGGAGCTTGACTATTGAGGAAATCAGAGCTTAGATAAATATCTAGAGTTAAAGGAGGGTATTGTCTTGTATGAGGTGTTTGTTTTAACAAAGGAGAAACTTGCAGCTTGTAGAAGAGAGGCTGAAGATATAGGAAGGAGGAAAAGATAACTAATGGAACAAAAGATTTTGGGAGACAAGAGGTAATAAAGTAAACAAAACAAAACAAAGAAGTCTTTGTGAGATTTGTTGAGAATGCAGATTGTTTTTTTGGTAGGCACAAGACAACTAGGGAATTTCTGACAGCATCATTTTTCTTTGTTAAATAGCAGATTGGTCTTTGGGTTAAAACAAGAGGGCAGATGGTGGGATGGGAGGTCCGAAAGTACTGACAATTCAGCATTAACTAGAGATGGGCAGAAGAAGGACCTGCAGTGAAGCACTCTGGGGGAAGGATTGCAGTCAACTAAAATTAGATGGAAATAGGGTTAATTTTTGCTAAGCAGGTGAGAAGGGAGGTTTTCAAGGGAACTGAAGATAATGAAAGTGGCTAAAGTGACAGAACACAGAGTAAGAATAGGAGAAAAACCTGAAGAATGTTACTTTCTCATTATGTCCATATCCCGAAGTCACTGTTGCTAGGTATAGGAGTAACTTTCTCTAGTTGTTCTGAATTGTGTATTTTACATACTAATGGCAAAAACAGACATAATTATTTTGTCTTTCACCTTATCGGAACAGTATCAATTTGCCCTCATTTTTTTAAAACAGGAAAAGAGGATTTTTCATGGACCAAATATATTATCTAAATTAAAGATAACATAGGATTAAAATAAATGGAGCAAGAACTATTGGTATTACAAGCAGAAATTCACAGAAGCACAAAAACAGTCCACACTAAAAACCCATCAGGAGCTTTTTTTCTTTTTATGATTTTATTTATTTACTTGACAAAGAGAGAGAGAGCACAAGCAGGTAGACCAGGAGAGGGAGAAAAAGACTCCCCGTTGAGCAGGGAGGCCAATGCAGGACTTGATCCCAGGATCCTGGGATCATGATCTGAGCCAAAGGCAGATGCTTAACTGACTGATCCATCCAGGCACTCCAATGGGGTTTTTCTGTATAAATACAAAATATACTCCATCACTAGGCATAACAAATCTAATGTGTTTTATGGCCAAACTTCAAAGCTTTCCTACAAAGTTAGAGAAGCTGTCCATATGATATCATCCTCACTTTGACATCAACTTCACAGTTCAGTTTCCCAGGATCACCCTTAGATTTAATAATTTACTCAAAGGGTTCAGAGAACTCACTGAAAGCTGTTATACTCATAGTTATGGTTACAGCAAGAGGAGACAGATAAAATCAGCCAAGGGAATTGGTGCACAGGGTAGAGTCCAGGAAAGTTCCATACATGGAGCTTCCAGTTGTCTTGTCCTTGTTGAGTTGTGAACACTGTTACCCTCCGAGAAATTATGTGCAACAATACACAAGAAACACTGCTAACCAGGGAAGCTTATCTGAGCCTTGGTTTCCAGAGTTTTTATTGGGATCCAACTATGTAGGTGTGGCTGGCTACCCTTCTGGCAGTTTTAGTACCCAACTCCTCTGTGGGTAGAGATGAATCCATGTGGCCCAAAGCCCCCATTATAAATAACATTGTTAGACTGTCCAATGTGGCCCAAAGCCTCCAAGTAAATAAAGCCACTCTTTTTGGAGATCACCTCTTAGAACGTGAAGGCAAAGACCAGACCTCTCTTTGGGTAAGGTTAATTCTTCACTGTGCATTCCTAAAATGTCACAATAATCAGTTCTCTGATTGCATTCTTATAAAAGGTAGACATTAGTAACCTGTTTTCTAGCTCCCTGCTACCTGACTCTTATATTTATTACTTTTTTGATTTTCACTTCATGAGATGATTGCTTCAGTTTAGTTTTTCATATTCATGTTGGGATGCAGAGTCATAAATTTCATTTATGATAACAATTTTCTGTTAAATTTTCATCTTCCATAGGAATATTATCTACCTGATTTCAGTTTTCTCACTGTATTTTTGAGTGGATGTTGTACAAATGACTTTCATAATCCTCATATTTGAATGAATTGAATTTTCCTGGACTAGAACCAGGAGTACAAAGGCCAGGGTAGCTTTACAGAATTTATCTCTCATGGGTTCTCCTCTGTTGCTATAGCAAAAGATTATTTCTTTAAAATATGGCAACTCTACAAAGCTGCACTTACTCTGCTTCTCGTTACCTAACCTAGTTCTGAAGAGATTCTACACAGTGTCCTGGACTTCCTGATTTATGCACAGGCCACAGGGAGACACAATTAGCCTTCAAAGATATTATTGCTTTTAGAAAGTTACTTTACTGGTGCTTTCTAAGATCTGATATCTCTGATTAGTCACTTTCTATCCTTCTCTCTTTCCCTTGTCAGTGTTTGGACTCTATGCAGTCTCCGTTCTTTCTCAAAATGTTCTCTTGATTTCCAGTATGGGCTTCCTGCCCAGTGCTTCTGGTCTCAGTTGCCCATTGTAGCACTCACATGTGATTTTGGAGTTGGGGGGTTTTCTTAGTCAGCTTCTTGCTGAAAATTCAGTTTCTTTGGATATATTTCCATCCTCTTTTTGCTCTGTATCAGTCAATGGAAAATGAATGAAAAAGTTTAGGACTAAGCAGACCCTGTGTTCTTATAGAATGCTAATATACTTAATTTTTCTCCCACGTTTTCAAAAAAGATAGGAAGAAATTCTCTGAAAGTACCATGATTATTGGCTTCAGATAATGAACAAAAATTTTATAGTCGTCAGTAGCCAATTAGAGCTGATTATTTAGATGTTCACATCTGCTATGACATTAAGATTACGTACAGAAATAATGCAACAAAGTAGTTTTAATGAAAACACATTTGAGGCATACAATGAAGAAAAAAATTTTTAATGGAAGAAGCTCAGACAGAAGCAGCACTTTATTCTGCTATGTTAAAAAGAGTATTTTTAGTGAACTATTCTCCCTGAACCCACACAACTAAAACATTGTACAGGAATATTTGAGAGGATCTTATTGGATTATGGATGAGGGGATGTCCCAAGAATGCTTTTTTGATCCTGGGGATTTAAAGTTATGTTCAGATTCTTTTTGATGGTTAATACCATTCCATCTTGGTTATCAGCCACAGATAGTTTTCTACCCAGAGCAAGCTCCAGCATCTCCTGGGTACTACATTGATTTTTATATGCTTCACACTCTGATGAGAGGAAAATCACAGTGGAAGAAGCAGAGATACGCCAACCAAAATATTACACTCCGGACAGTATCAGAATGTGAATATTATTTTAACATAAATAGTACTAGTTATAACCAGGCAACTTAACAAAGGAAGTGAGAGGAAAAACTGAGCATCTGGCAGTCACTTAGATGTAGGGCTGGAGTCCAGTATGTATTAACTCTAGTGAAACACTCCCACCCTGTGACAGGACCCTAAGAAACAGCCCAAAAGTGAGGATATGGACTGGAATCATTTGGTTGGATCAGAAATCCTCCAGCATTGATTTGGGACTACTGGTACCCTTTTTATGGAGATGAGAGAAGGAAATGAAATCTCTGGAGGGACCTAACAGTATCCAATGCTTCATATTATTTCTATCATTAATTTTTTAAATAACATCCAGAGCAAACAATCAAAGATAACAGAATGCAAGAAGAATTGAGTATGAGCCAACACCAGTAGAAACAACAGACAAAAGACAAACATAATCTAAAAACCACTCTGTCTGCTTTGGTCATGGAAGTAAAAGTCAAGCTTATAAATTCTGTCAAGGAACTAGAAACTACAGAAAGTGACACATCTTAACCAAAGATAAATTATAAAATGAAGAGGATAACTAAAAGTATAAAAATTATGGGTAAATCTTAGAGCAGATTTGGCATACCTAAAGAGAATGAATAACTGGAAGGTAGGCTAAAAGAAACAATCCCCAATGAGGGAAGGAAAAGTAAAATAAAAAATATTGAAGACAGAGCAAGAGACATAGAGGATATAGTAGGATGGCCTAATATATATTGGAGTTCCAGAAATGGAATGAGAGCAGAAATTATATGTGAAGAGATAATGACTGAGAATTTCTGAGAATTGATTAAAAATATTAATCTATAATTTGAGAAGCCCAGTGAAGTACAACAGGATTTTGTAAAATAAAAGGTATATTACTGAAGTAAAACCATAGAAAATCAAAGAGAAAAACTTAAAAGAAGGGGCAGGACATGACCCTCAGAAGAACCTTGCACTTTGTGGAAAGAAAAGTAAAGATTAATTAATTAATTAATTAAAGAACAGCAAAGTAAAGATTAATATTGGACTTTAAAAAGTAAGGATGTATGTTATACATTTTAGGATCAGAAGAATAGAAAAAGAGTTTATAACTTCCAAACTAATTTCAAGGAAACTGAACTATTTTAAAATACCCTAAAAGAAAGCAAAAAAGGAAAATAAAACAAACATAGTGTAGGCACAAAAAATGGAAAGCACAAAAGATTATGGATAGTAGGTTTAAACCCAAGTATATTAGTAATTCATAACTATAAATAGACAAAATGCCCTAGTTAAGACACAAATATTATTAGACTAGATTTTTTTAAAATGCAAAATCATGTGCCCTACAGACAATTTTAAGTTATCAGGATACAGAAAGGCTGAGAGTAAAAAGATGGAAAAATTTGGTTGATCCTTGAACAACATGAGTCTGAACTTCACAGGTCCAAATTATATGGAGATTTTTTTACAGTACAGTACGGTAAATGTATTTTTTCTTCTTTATAATTTTCTTAATAACTTTTTTCTTTAGTTTACTCTATTGTAAGAATACCCTATATAGCATATATAACATACAAAATATGCATTAATCAGCTGTTTATGTTAAAAACATAAACATAAGGTAAAGTTTTGGGGGAGTCAAAAATTGTACCTGGCTTTTTGACTGCATGGGGGGTATGGTACCCCTAAAGCCCACAATTGTTCAAGGCCCCCTGAATATCATGCAAAAACTAAGTAAAAAGCAGGTGGTGTAACTATATTAATACCACCCAGACAAAATAGAATTTAAGGCTAAAAACATTACAGAGATAAAGAAGGTAATTTCAGAATGCTGAAATATTCAGTTTCCAGTTCATATAACAATTCTAAATTTGTGTCAACTAAATAACATGGTCTCAACATATGTAAAGCAAAAATTGACAGAATGAAAAGGAGAAATAAACAAATTTATAAGCCTGTGTAGGATATTTTAACTTACTAATTTATAGAACATGCAGACAAAAAGTCTGTGAAGATACATAAAAGTGAACAGCACAATTAATAGGACCTAAAAGACATAAACAGAATAATAACCTAAAAGGATAATATGAACTGTTTTTTAAACACAGAATATTTTTTTTATTCTCACTAACTTTTTTTTTTTTTTAAAGATTTTATTTATTTATTTAACAGATAGAAATCACAAGTAGGCAGAGAGGCAGGCAGAGAGAGAGAGCGCAGAGGAAGCAGGCTCCCCGGCTGAGCAGAGAGCCCGATGTGGGGCTTGATCCCAGGACCCTGAGATCATGACCTGAGCCGAAGGCAGAGGCTTCAACCCAGGCGCCCCCAGAATATTTTTTTTAAAGATTTTATTTATTTATTTGATGGAGAAAGATCACAAGTAGACAGAGAGGCAGGCAGAGAGAGAGGAGGAAGCAGGCTCCCCGCTGAGCAGAGAGCCCGATGCGGGACTCGATCCCAGGACCCTGAGATCATGACCTGAGCCGAAGGCAGTGGCTTAACCCACTGAGCCACCAGGCGCCCCTAAACACAGAATATTTTAAAAAGTCAACCATGTTAGGGGCACCTGGGTGGCTCAGTCAGTTTAGCACTGGACTCAGGTCATGGTATCAGGGTCATGAAATCAAGCCCCACCTACGGCTCCATGCTCAGCAGTGAGTCTGTTTGAGATTCTCTCTCCCTTTGCCCCTTTCCCAGCTCACACATGTATTCTCTTTCTCTAAAATAAATAAATCTTTAAAATAAAAATCAAACATGTTCTTCATTCAAAAGCAAACCTCAATAAATTTTAAAGGATTTAAATCATATATATTTCTGTAACAACAAAGCAAATGTGTTGGAAATCAATAAGGGTAACAGATCATTATTTGAAAATTAAGAAATGAACATCTAAATAATTATGCATCAAAAATAATCCTGAGGGAATTTAGATAATATTTTGACCTCAATGATAATAAGAATAACACATATTAAGACTTGTGGGTGCAGGCAAAACAGTATCCATAAGGAAATATACAGGTTCTAATTCCCTTATTTGTAAAGAAGTTAGTAAAACAGCAAAATAAAAAAGAAGGAAATAATAAAGAAAGAAATAGAAAAAGTGTAATAGAAACTATGAATAAAACTATTATCTGTCCTTTAAAAGGTCTAATGTAATTGATAAAATACTCCGGTGAGGTCTGATCCAAAAAAGAGAGAAGGTACAAATAATTGAAATCAAGAATGAAAGAAGAAACAGCAGTACAAGTCTGGCATACATTAAAAACACAAGAGGATATTATGAGCAAATAAACAGTATAAGAAACAAAAATATCTGTCATAAACACTATATATAGTGGTGAAACAGAGAAAGTCCTTCTTTTGAGACTAGGAACAGGACAGTAAGCCTGCTAATACCACTTCTTTTCCAATATTGATCTGGAGTCCTAGCCATGTAGTAGAGTAAAAAAAAAGGTAAATAAATTAGGAATAAAGGAACAAAACTCAATATTTGCAAGTGATGTGATTGGGTGCCTTGACAATCCAAATGAATATAGAAATAAATTACTGTGAGTAGGAAATTTTATGATAGGGAAGTTTGCTGAATTTAAGATTTTATTTATTTATTTATTTATTTATTGTCAGAGAGAGAGAGAGCAGGACTGAGCACAGGCAGACAGAGAGGCAAGCAGAGGCAGAAGGAGAAGCAGGCTCCCTGCCGAGCAAGGAGCCCGATGTGGGACTCGATCCCAGGACGCTGGGATCATGACCTGAGCCGAAGGCAGCCGCTTAACCAAATGAGCCACCCAGGCGTCCCAGTTTGTTGAATTTAAACATTATTTTGGGAAAAAATCAGCTTAATTTCTATATATTGGCAACAAAAAAAATGAAATATTAAAAAGATGCCATTTATAATAGTATCAAAATATCAAGTATGTATGAACAAGTCTAATAAAAGATATGCAAAACTTCTGCAAAATGACAAAATTCTGTTAAGAGACATTACAGAAGATCTGAATGAATTGAAAAATACATCATGTTCATGGATTAGGAGGCTCAGTATTGTAAAGGTACCTGTTCTCTCCTAGGTTAATATATGGATTCAATGCAATATCAACCAAAAATCCCAAAAGGTTCTATTGTGGTTGTATTGTTTGTTTTATTTTTTTTTTCTCAACTTGCGTAGCAGTTATATACGTGTTTGTTTTTCCATAACTACTGAAACTGGACACTTATGTTTTATGAACTTTTTGTATGCTTGCTTTATTTTAAACTAGGTAAAAGAAAGCATAGTGTAAAACAGTGTAATAGAATTATTCATATATAGAGATGTATATACTAACATAATTTTTTTCTAACAGGAAATCCAAGAAATTGTTAACATTGGTTGCTTTTAGGGACAGGGATTTGAGAAGATGAAAGGAAACAGGCTTTTTTTCATATTGAATCTTTTGTATTATTTGAATTTCCTAATCATGTTCATGTTAGGATTATGAGTCAATTTGTAAATTTTTATAAATTAAATAAACTTATTTAATTACTTATTTTAAAGTAAAATCCGAAAAATTAAATCATGTTAAAAGCTCCAGAGGGAAGCAAGTCAGGGAAAAACACTTTTTTTTTTTTTTTAAAGATTTTATTTATTTATTTGACAGACAGATCACAAGTAGGCAGAGAGGCAGAGAGAGAGAGGAGGAAGCAGACTCCCTGCTGAGCAGAGAGCCCGATGCGGGGCTTGATCCCAGGACCCTGGGATCATGACCTGAGCTGAAGGCAGAGGCTTTAACCCACTGAGCCACCCAGGCGCCCCGGAAAAACACTTTTTAAAGAGTCATATTATAACCATTTCAGAAAGCAAATATTTTAATGACATCAACAACCTCCCTATAACTTAGGTTTCATAGATCTGTGTACCCACACTGTCTACTCTGAAGTAGAATTACCATGAAGCTAATGGATTTTTTTAAAGATTTTTTATTTATTTATTTATTTGTTAGAGAGAGAGAGCACAGGCAGACAGAGTGGCAGGGAGAGGAAGAGGGAGAAGCAGGCTCCCTGCCGAGCAAGGAGCCCGATGTGGGACTCGATTCCAGGACGCTGGGATCATGACCTGAGCCGAAGGCAGCTGCTTAACCAACTGAGCCACCCAGGCGTCCCGAAGCTAATGGATTTAAGCTTCAGAGTCCCTCACTTGGACAGGCCCTTTGAAACCGCGTGTGCCTAATTTTGTATTTATAATTTTAAATAGTTTTTCTTAAAGAAGACTCCTCAAATTATGTAAGTTTGAAGCTCCCCAAAGCCTGATACCAAAATAGGTTGTGAATCATCTTAAAGGAAGAAATTCTTACCTGCCCTGAATATGAAGATTTGTAGAAATAATGAACTATGGTTGTAACGAAAATTTCTTTGTCGGAACAATAGATTCACTGAAGATATACTTCATAGCAGGCATTGAGAATTTGCAGTTCACCTACTCCAGGAATGCCTTCTACTTGCCAGAGGTGAATCCCTGCCTCTTGTGCATAAATCTGTACTCTTTCTCTAATTTTATTGAGGCATGTATTTTAGTCTGTTTGGCTTATATAACAAACACCATAGACTGGGTGGCTTGTAAACAACAGAAATTTATTTTTCACAGTTCTAGACACTGGGAAATTCAAGCCCAAGGGACTAGCAGGTCTGTATCTAGTGAGTCAGCTTTATAGCTCATAAACTGCTGTCTTCTCACTTGTGTTCTCACATGGCAAAAGGAGCAAGGGGGCTCTCAGGAGCCTCTTTTACAAAGGCACTAATCCCATTCAGGAGGCCTCCACCTCAGGACCTATCACCTTCCAAAGATGCTACCTCAGAATACCATCACACTGGGGATTAGGTTTCGACATACAAATTTTGGGAGGACACAAACATTCAGTCTTTGGCATTTATAGTGTGTATAGTGTGCTTGTTAAGCTACTCTACCACTAAACAGTGAGCTACAAAATGGCTAGGACCCTGTTTCAATTATTTTTATACCCCAGGGCCTAGAAAAGATCCCAGTATGCAATAAATGTTTAATTGGATCTTTTTAAAATACCGTATTGTGTGTAAAGGAAGCCTAACCACAATTCATGACTTTAGTAAAATTCATATGAAAAAGATACATTGCTAAACCATACACATATACATGAAGTAATTTGGTCACATTTTGCATAAGATAGATTATAAACTTTTAAGACCAAGGACCAAACAATATTATGAATCATTTTTAAAACAAAAGTATAAAAATATGAAAATCCAACATCCCAACACTACATTTGTTTCAGATTTTTTTAATAAATAAAAACTTACACGCATAACAGACTCCACCTTTAAAACATTCCCTTATACTATCCCTTGGCCTCTCTCCTGAGAGATGAACCTCACCCTGAAGTTGGAGTGTATACATCCTGTCCATATGTTCTCATTTTTAACCACTTAAGAAAATATATGCACAAACAATAGATACCAGTATTCTGTTTAATAGATTAAGCCAGCATTATCTAATACAAACACCTGAGCCACATATTTAAACATTTAAACGTCCCCAGAGCCACATTTAAAACAATAAAGACAAGTAAACTTTATTTTAATGTTGTATTTCATTTAAACCGGTATGCTCAAAATATTATCATTTCAACATGTAATCAATATAAAAATTATTAATGAGCCATTCAATATACTTTTTGAAAAATTTCTGGTACTAAGTCTTTGAAATCCTGGATGCCAGGGTGGCTCAGTGGGTTAAGCCTCTACCTTGGGCTCAGGTGATGATCTCAGGGTCCTGGAATGGCATCTGGCTCTCTGCTCAGCAGGGACCCTGCTTCCCCCACCTGCTGCCTGCCTCTCTGCCTACCTGTGATCTCTCTCTCTGTCAAATAAATAAATAAAATCTTAAAAAAAAAAAAAGAATTCTAAGTCTTTGAAATCCTATTAGTTCATACAGCACATTTCAACTTGGATTAGATTTCACAAAATTTAAATTGAAAAAATATATTCATATATTCAAGTTGTTCCAAACACGCTGAAAGGTTTTCCAATAACTGAAATCCGTTTTTAAAATTTAGTTAAAATTAACAATTTAGTTTTTCAGTAGAAATAACCATCAGACACCCTACTGGAGAGTGCCCCTTAAAAAAGTAACAAAATACTCACCATTCATCATCTTTCTTTCGCCCATTCAATTTGTGTAACATTTTAATGTTTCTTTTTTTCCTTTGCCATATCCTAGAAAGGGCAAGCACAGAAGCAATGGATGCCTTTGAATTTCAGGGCAGATGACATTTACGTTTTTTTGTTTTTAGCCATCTATCACTAAATCCACTCAGTAAGTCTAAACTTTTAAAAGAACCAATTCCGTATTTTTGCTTAAACAATGGGATTGCTAAACAGGATGCATCTGATAAAAACAGTGACGCGCTGCAACTAGCAAAGGTGCAGCTTTCGTATCAGCCGCTCCCATTCTTCTACCCCGCCCTCCACAAGCACGCGCCCACAGGCATGCACGCACACACACACGCACCCTACACGCACAAGCACACAGGCGCTGGCAGGCACCCAAGGAAATGCAGTGTCTTTCTCGCCTCTCCTTCCGTAGAGAGAACGCCAGGAAGTTTCTGACGAGCAATCGCGCTAACTTGGTATTGGTAGGGTTCCACGTCCCCTTTTATAGGATATTGGACTCCGCCCTTCTCCAGGTCCATTAGAGGAGAAATCGTAAAGGTTGGAGGTGGAAGTGGAAAGAAGCCCTGTTAGAACCAGTCAGCAGCTCCACCACAGGAAGCGACCAACTTTGCGCACCCAAGAATGAAACCTGATTCTCGCCGGAACGTGCAAGGATTTAAAAACCGCCTTAAGCTGTGGCACTTAGGTCACGGTCGGGTTCCGGATGGGCGTTTTTGCCTAAGCAGGAGCCCCTGAACAAGCTGGTGCGTCAATGAATGGAACTATTATCCAGCGGCCTTGTTAGCAGCGGAACCTGCAGGACCTCCAGGGCCCGAAGAGCGCCAGCTTTACTGAGTTGTACTTGGTTTGGGTTTCCCACAAAAGCATGGCCACACCAAAAATTCTTTTTCCACAGACAGGAAAACGGCTCCGAAACTTTTTTTACCCCAACACCTTCACTCCCGTCCCCTCCTAGGCCCCGCCCAGCGCATTTTGCCCTTCGTCTCAGGAGCTGAGTGACCCCTTCGTCTGGAATGCCAACTCTGCAAAATTCCGGTAGCCAAACACAAACCAAATCAACTTCCCGGAAGAGACAAGAAGCAAGAAACATCACAACCCCCAACCGCACGCTAGTGTTGTCCAAAAAAAAAAAAAAGAGCCCGACCCATTGCCACGCGATGCATGCTAGGATAAGTAGTTCTTCCAATCCCCAAGGCGCGGAGTCAGGGAGAAACTCAGGTTGATTGCCCCCGCAGAGAACTACACTTCCCGTGGTGCCCCACTACAGAGTGGAAGGGGCGGGACAGGAGAGAACGCATCGCGCTTGCGCAAGTCGAGGGGCCGGAGGGAGGCGGAGGCGCTCGGGTCCAACTGCTGAAGCGTCTCCATGTGACAGTGAGCGGGGTCCTAACTCCTGGCGCCGCCCCACTCTGGTTCTTGACCGAAAGCACTGTCCCCTGTCCCGGCGCCAGCAGACAACAACAGGCTAGGACGCTTGGTGTCTGGCCGTGCCGCCGGAGGAATTGCCTCGGCGGGGTCAGGTGTCTGAGAGATCCTGCGGAGACCCCGGAGTCTCCGGAGAGAGGCGGAGCGGGGATTTCTGTCAGCGCCGGCGTCCCAAAGCGCGGAGACATGAACGGCTTCACGCCTGAGGAGATGAGCCGTGGAGGGGACGCGGCCGCCGCAGTGGCCGCAGTGGTAGCTGCCGCCGCGGCCGCCGCAGCTTCAGCCGGGAACGGGGCAGGGGCTGGCGCCGGGGCTGAGGTGCCCGGGGCCGGGGCCGTCTCTGCTGCTGGACCCCCGGGAGCGGCTGGCCCCGGCCCCGGACAGCTGTGCTGTCTGCGGGAGGACGGTGAGCGGTGCGGCCGGGCGGCTGGGAACGCCAGCTTCAGCAAGAGGATCCAGAAGAGCATCTCCCAGAAGAAGGTGAAAATCGAGCTGGATAAGAGCGTAAGTGACGGCGGGACGGCCCTGCCCCCTCGGAGCTCCAGGAGCTGTGCCCACATGGATTGTTGGGCAGAAGGTTCAGGGTTCCCTTCGACCTGGCTGCATTGCGAACCGTTGTGTGGTCTCTGGTAGGAAGCAAACAACAAGTCGCTGCAACTCCGACCGCCACCCCCAACAGACCCATACTTGCACGCCACGGTTCCGCTCCTCCCCCACCATCACCCCTGCCCCTCCTGTCCCCCCTAACCCCCACTCTCCTTGAGTCCGTTCTGCTCACTGTCTAACCCCTTCCTCCTTCACTGAGATCGGGAAACGAAACAAAGGGGACCGTCGCTCGGAGGGCCCGGAGTAGTTTTCTTGCAGCCCGGCGGCTCCTTCTGGAATGGAGGCGCCTTCTTTGTTTTGCTGCCCTAGCTGGCGTGTGGCCGCAGGGACTAACTACCCTCGTGTAGGCAAAAGTGGAGTCCTGTAGAGACCAAGGACCTGATACTGCGTAAAGAAAGACCCTTTTCCTCTTTCGCTCGAGTACGCAGTGAGCAAAGCCGAGCTCGCCGCGCGCCTTGCTGGGAGCGGGGATTGTGAACGCTGTGAGCATCTAGCGCAGCTGCTCCGAACGTGTGGAGCACGTAGCCTCTGCGGTTTTGCCATCCTTTTGGCAGCCATCGGGATTTCTTTTTCCGTCCTTTTGCGCGTCTGTTTTTGTTTGTTTTTTTTGTTTGTTTGTTTGTTTGTGAAAACAACCATTGCCGCTTTTCTGAGCTCTGGCTGGCGGTAAATGAATAAATAACAGGATGCAAGAACCTAGCACATGTCCTGCATAATTTTAACTTGGATTTAGTTTAGAGTTAATTTAAAAGCCTTACTCTTTAATCGTTTAGTTTTTAAAAGGAGTTTGTGTTAATACATGCAGCTCAATATTTCAAATGTTACCATACAGCTCTCAAGACTACATTTAATTGAGGCTTTTGCGAAGTTCGTGATACTTTATGCCTGTTAAAGGCATGCTTGTGATACTTTATGCCTGTTAAACAGTTCTTCAGTCATGCTCAAAAGAAACTTTTCAAGCAAACTTGAATAATTTCACATTGCTTTGGTTGGAAAAACGTAATACAAATAAATACATTCTTTAAATACTCAGAAGTTTATAATTAAAATTTAAATACAAGTAATATATGAAATCAGCTCATGTGTAAAAATGGGTAGTTTTGTACCTGAATTATAATTTGAATGTTGAGAAAGAATAGGAAGCATACATCATGCTGCTAAAATACGCTCTTAAGTTGCTATTTGATAATATTTGCTAGCAAAGTTGTTAGTCCCTCAACGTCACCTTTTCCCTTGTTAAAAAACAGCATGACCTACCAAATCTAGTTCGCTTTCACTGCAATTTAATGATAAAATCCAGAGCTGGAATTTCTCATTCTGCTTCTCTGCCTCCTTCCTCCCTTCCAACCCCCCACCCCCACCTCAATCCTCTTAACGGTGTTGCCAGACTTGGCGTGTTTGTTCTAACTGAATACAGGATTTAAGCATAGAAACATGGTTTTGTCCTAAGGATGGCTGTTTTGACTGTTTTTATTTTTAGTAATTCACTGTGCCCTGTGTATTTACTAATACACGGACACATTACATAATCATAAGCAGTTTGTGAAACTTTTCTGTTTCAGGCAAGGCATCTTTACATTTGTGATTATCATAAAAACTTAATTCAGAGTGTTCGAAACAGAAGAAAGAGAAAAGGGAGTGATGACGATGGAGGAGATTCACCTGTTCAAGATATTGATACTCCAGAGGTAAAGTTTCTGTATGTTAAATGTAAATCCTAAGTATTCCATTCTGAAACTTATATTGAAAAATATGAACAAATTTTTAAAATACTTAAAGGGAAAAATCTGAAAATGAAAGCAAAATTAAATATAGCCAGTTAACAGACAGTTGTAGTTTGACTTATGTTTTCAGTTGACAATGCTTATGGCAATGCTTATAACTTCTTTTTTGCTCCCAGTTTTCAATATCTATCTTCAAAAGATTAAGTGTACAATATATTTATAGTTTTGATTCTATAAAAGGAATAATGGAATTAATTAATGTAACTTTTGTTATTTAGTAATGGAATTATAGAATTACTCTTTTACTGTGCCAAAATTGAAATGTTATTATATGTATTAAAGATAACTTTTAAACATTGCATGAACTAATTCTAATTCTTACACCTTTATTTTTTTCTAGGTGGATTTATACCAATTACAAGTAAATACACTTCGGAGATACAAAAGACACTTCAAATTATCAACCAGACCAGGACTTAATAAAGCACAACTTGTTGAGGTATTTATGAGTTTTAAACTATACTTTAAATGAGCCTGTTTACACAAAAAAGAGTCATAAAAGCCTAATGAAATTGTTAACATAGTGTATATAACAGTACATTTTAGTTAGATAGATCAGTTAATAAAAAATCTATTACGGAAGAATTTAGTTTCCTAGAAATGTTTGTCTGCCTCTTAAATTCCTTTATGTAACAACCACTCAATGGATTGTATGTAATTTTCTAAGCATTTTTTAATACTGGCTTTCAGTATGCAGTATTTCTGTTGGCTTTGAAATTCCACTTCGTAAACATTTACTGAACACTTAATTGAGGCATAATAAAAGAAATTGATAAACTTTGTTGTCTCTATTAGAATTTTTTTTTAAGTTTTTGACAGATTGGGTCTACGGATTAGCCCGTGAATAGTATTCCTATAACTTGTTGATTTAACTGTTTCACAATTTGTCCTTGTTGATTTTAGTTGAGGCATCTGTGCTTTCTTCACATCTAGAAGATGCAAAGACTTTTATTCAAGACGTTACTTAGTTTGCTTTGATATAGAACTTCTATTCTTTTTGTAAATTTTGAAATATGTGTCTTCTCAGGAATTAATAGAACCGAGAAATCTGTGAATCATATTAAGGCATTTATAGACTTACATATTTATATTTTAATCATTTTAAGTAAAAATATTTATTAGAATATAAATTAAATATATAAATCAGTTTTCTCATATTTTTCAGCATGGGTTTAGTAATGCAACATTTTCTAAAACATGCATATTGAATAAGGTAAAAGATACAGAAGGTACAGTTCTTCGGCAGAATGCTTTTTTAACATTGTTAAGAACTAATATATTGACTTTTTAGCCAGAATTTCTTCTTTCCTTCTTGCCTAAGCAACAAAAATTCAATTTTTCTTTAAATTTGATTTAAAAGATCCAGTCCTTTTTAGATTGTATGGTATATGAATATAACATAAACATAGATATTATCTACCATGATAAAACTATCCATATAGGCCGATACTCATCAAGTGGAAGTTACCTTTGTTCTGGGACAAATGAGAACCAGAGACCTGATTATTATAAATGTTATATATAATGTACAGTTGACCCTTGAACGACACAAGAGTTATAATGGAACATAGTCAAAAATCTGCATATAACTTTAGATTCCCCAAAAACTTAACTACTAATAGCCTACTGTTGACTGGAAGCGTTCCTGATACTATAGTCAGCATATTTTCCATGTCATATGTATTATATATATTCTTACTATAGTCTCAGTAAAGTAACCTAAAGAAAAGAAAATGTTGTTAAGAAAATCATGGAAGAGAAAATACATTTGCAGTACTGTACTGTATTTATTGAAATAAAAGTGTGTAAGTGGACCCTCACAGTTAAAACCTGTGTTGTACAAGGGTCAGAAGTATGTATTTTTTAAGTGCACCTGAAATATTTGATAATTTGATATTTAAAAAGTTACATTATTTCTAAAACTACTTTCTTCTTTAGAAATGAGAAGAAATCCAAATGGCAATGAAAGTTATAGTTTACTTAGGAGTGATTCCAGAGTTAGGTGATTGCCCTCTTTAAAATCTCTTAATTATTGTATGAATAACATTTTCTTTAAGAAGTTTTGTCTTCCACATTCTAGATATGCATAGTAACACCCCAGTTTAGTCTGTTGCATTTCTCTTGGTTGTTGTGCACATGTTAGATTAGCAGAATGAAAAGGCCAGAAAATAGATAAACATTCTTCAGTGAATGTTTCCTTTCTCATTTTCCCTTCTCATTTTCCATCCATAATCTTTATTCAGAAAAACTTTCAAGGAACCTTAAAAAAGAGTACTGCCAATGAATGAATGAATATAAGTTATAGCAAAAATATTTGTAAGATAGTTTATAATTTGTATAGTATCAAAATTTTTTCAATATCTATATCCTTTTTCTGTGGGAGTAGGGTCTACATTTTATTTTATTTCATTGGTACTTAAAATTGAAAAATATTTACCTCCTAATGTAGATTCTAGTTACAAAATTTAAATAAAAGTAAATAATTTCTAATTTATATTTAATTGAGTGGATTAGAGGGTCCTGTGAAGTCACACTATCTCTTGTTCATAACATCTTATTCTTACATGCTTTTCATCTTGTTGGTATTTTGTTAAATAGTTTATTTTTAAAAGGAAATAGCTCTTATCAAGTAGCACTTTTTCTTTTGATGAATGTATATTTTACCTAGTATGACATCTGTCAATATCTATAATTTCAGGTGGTATTTTTGTTTGTTTTTGTTTTTATAGATAGTTGGTTGCCACTTTAGGTCTATTCCAGTGAATGAAAAGGATACCTTAACATATTTCATCTACTCAGTGAAGAATGACAAGAACAAATCAGATCTCAAGGTTGATAGTAGTGTTCACTAAAAGAGATGGAATTGAGACTAAGACTTGGATGTTCCAGTGTTAAGACTGTTTACTCTTTTTTCACATGTAGAAATGTTCCTTGTGTATTTTTTTACAGAGGATTTTCTCTGGTTTTATTTTCTTTGTTTCTGACTCTAATAAATTAGTTGGAAACTCGTGTAAAATGAGCTTTCCTAGATTGAAAAATATTTTAAATAAAGATGATTACTATTATAGTTGCTTCGGTGTATTTATTTTGTAAAATTTGGTTTTTACATTTAACTGCCAAGGTACTAGTTTTGATTGAGAGTTTAAAGATCATTTTGTTACCCCCCCGTTTTTTTAATTCCAAGAAATTAAGGTCAAGGAGAAGTAACAAACAGCACGTTTGCTTTCTCTGGGACAAGCTGATTTGGAATTAATATCCTAATGCTATACAGTGCTTTTTGGTGCTAATGGGTTTGAAAATAGACTTGCTTTGGGGTGCAACTTATTCTTTACTTCCTTTTTTACTATTATTATTACTTGATAAAGTATTAGGAATAACAAAGAGTTTAATTTATATGCCTGTCTCCTTCCAAAGAAGACTTAATATGCCAGCAAAGATAAATATAGTGCTAAAAGTTGAAATAACATAGAATGAGCTTTATTTGTTTCTTAAAATTTTGTCTTACGGAAAAGATGTTTATATGGCATGAACATAGAAAGAAGTTCTGCAGTGCCCTTTAATTTTCAGTCATGTCCTGTACTATTTACATTGCAGATTAAAACTAGTAAGTTGGAGGGACGCCTGGATGGCTCAGTTGGTTAAGAGGCTGCCTTTGGCTCAGGTCATGATCCCAGCGTCCTGGGATCGAGTCCCACATCGGGCTCCTTGCTCAGCAGGGAGCCTGCTTCTCCCTCTGCCTCTGCCTGCCACTCTGCCTCTGCCTGCCACTCTGTCTGCCTGTGCTTGCTCCTGTGCTCTCTGACAAATAAACAAAATCTTAAAAAAAAAACAACAAACTAGTAAGTTGGAGAGATCTAGAAATCTAACAAGATCTTTAAATTTTGGTCCATACATAGCTCTGACTTGATTCATATTTTGCTTTCTTTTACATTTCATTCGCTGTCAGTTTTTGATTAAAGTTCTCATAATTGCAAATCAAATTTGTAGCTTATGACATCAAAACAAAACAACAGCTTCAATTAATGTTCTTGATTATGGTGCAGATTTTAGGCTGGAAATGGATCAGAACATTAATGTAGCTTAAGGTTTCCCTCAAAGGTCGACATTTGGGCCTGATAATTCTTCACCGGGGAGGCAGTCCCATGTGTTGTAGTTTTAGCAGTATCATTGCCTTCCACACTAGTGCCAGTGGCACTCTGAAAATGTAGCAACCAAAACTATCACTAAATGCTGCCAAACATGCCTGGATAAGCAAAATCACCCATGGTGAAGAACCACTGATGTAGCTAAATCTAAAGTAGTGGTTTATTAGAAAGTCTGTGTATTTTTAAGTCCTCTAAGTGTACTGACAGCTGGAAAATGTGAAAAATACAGCACTGGTCTTCATTCTTGCTATACCATTTAAAGATTTACAGTTGATTCTTTTTTGTTTTTTTGTCCATTAGAATTTTTTTTTTTAATTTAAGCTTTTTTTTTTAAACATATAATGTAACCCCACCACCCTCTCACAACCCCTCTTCCCCCCTCCCCACACCCCTCAGTTTGTTTTATGACATTAAGAGTCTCTTTTGGTTTGTTTCCCTCCCGATCCCATCTTGTTTCATTTTTTCTTTTCCTACCACCTTAACCCCCACCCCCGTTGCATCTCCACTTCCTCATATCAGGGAGATCATGTGATAGTTGTCTTTCTCCAGTTGACAGTTGATTCTTAAAACAATGAAGGGGTTGGAGCACCAACTACCACATAGTTGGAAATCCATATACAACTTTTGACTCCTGCAAAACGTAATTACTAATAGCCTACTGTTGGCTCAATCCTCTCCAGTAGCATAAACGGTCAATATACATTTTGTATGTTACATGTATTATATACTCTTATTAAAGTAAGCTAGAGAAAAAATGTTTTTGAAATCATAAGGAAGAGAAAATACATTTGCAGTAATACACACCATAAAGAATCTGCATGTACGTGGACTCACACAGTTCAAACCCATGTTGTTCAAGGATCAACTGTACTTTATTGATGAGCAGAGACTGTGATAATTGGTATTTAAAAAGCCTCTCATTTTTGGCATTCCAGAAATCTCTGAGAAATTTTTTCTTAGCTGTCTGAAAGTGAACCACAGAACTACAAGATGTGGTGGTGGTTTATTTGGAGAAAGTATTACTTCTACATACTTTTTATCTCAACCTTAAATCTGTAAAAAGTTGATTTTTTAATAACACTTGACTGTAGGCTTCCTTTTTCCTAGAAAAACCCTCCGTTCTTATGAAAGAAACTTGAAACCATTTGCTTACATTAAATTACCTGTTTATGGATATAACCTTTGACTAAGAGTGTTGATTTCATAGTTAATTATTTGCATAAAATGCAGTTGGATAAAAGGGAAAATAAGAGTTCTGGGTGTTAGTTATCCAATGAAATTAAATCCTTGCTAGAGCAATTTAAAACATGAAAAACTTAGAGAACTTCATCAAAGCTCAGGAACTCAAGATGCTACAATGTAAGTTTCATATAAAATTTTAAATTATTTGTTCTTAGGTATGAAAAATTCACTAGAAATCTTTTTCCCTGTTTATCTCTGAACCAAAAAAAGTAAATGGAAACTCTTATCTTTATGGGTACAGGTTACTTATAACATTAGAGCATCAGAAGAATCCAAAATAATGAGTAGCAGATACTCAAGAAATAAGTCCTGATGGTTTCCTTGTCAATGAGTTAAATAAATCTTTGACATGCTCACTAAAAAAAAAAAAAAAAAAAAAAAAAATCAGTTATTCAGTAGAACTACCGTTTATTGAACATTTAAGAAAAGGCTAAAAATACCTGAAATAAAGTTCTTTACAAAAACAAGCTCTGTATTATTTTTCCATAAAGTTTTTTTTTTAAAGATTTTATTTATTTGAGAGAGAGCATAAGTAGGGGGGAGGGGTAGCAGGAGAGGGAGACAGTCTCCCCCTGAGCAGAGAGCCTGATAATGGGCTGTATCCCAGGACCCTGGGATCATGACCTAAGCCAAAGGCAGAGACTTAACAAACTGAGTCACCCAGGCACCTCTACATAAAGTTTTAATTTTTAATTGAGCTAAAATTTATGTGATAATATTAACCTTTTTAAGCTGTAAAATTTGGAGGTAAATATTTAATATATTGACAATGTTGTAAAACCACCAGTTCTAATTTCAACATTTTTCATTATCCCATAAAAACATCCATAAGTAATCACTCCCAATTTCTCCTCTTCATCCCCTGATACCTCTAATCTGCTTCATGTCTCTATGAATTTGCTTATTATGGGTATATCCTATAAAGGAAATCATACATGTCCTTTTGTGTTTGGGTTTTGTTTTGTTTTTTCACATAGCATATGTGTTCAAGGCTCATCCAAGTTGCTGCATATTTATCAATACTTTGGTCCTTTTAATGGCTGAACAATATTCCATTGTGATCACAATTTGTTTTTTCATCCATAGATGAACATTTGATTTCTACCTTTAGCGATTAATAATGCTGCTATGAACATTTGTTTGCAAGTTTCTATGTGGACATGTTTTCCTTTCTTTTGGGTATATATGTAGGAGTAGAATTGTTGAATCACATTGTATTCTGTATTTAACCTTTTGAGAAAACTCCATATTTCCATAGTGTCTATACTATTTCCATTCCCACCAGCAGTGTACAAGAGTTTCTGTTTCTCCAAATTGCCAATACTTGTATTTTTTTTTTTAAATTAAAGCCTTCCTACTGGGTGTGAAGTGGTATTTCATTGTAGTTTTGATTTGTATTTCCTTACTGATCAATGATATTGTATGTCTTTTCATGTGCTTATTGCTGACTTGTATGTCTTCTTTAGAGAATATTTACTTAAATCCTTTGCTTATTTTTCAATTGGACTGCTTGTTGCAGGAGTTTTTTATTCTTGATATGATTAAATCCATATTTGATACATTTTCCCCTCATTCTGTGAATTGCCTTTTCATATTCTTGATAATGTCCTTTAATACACAAAAGTTCTTAGTTTTTATATAGTCCAGTTTATTTTTTTTGTTACTCATATTTTTGGTGTCGGATCTAAGAATTCTTTGCCAAATCTGAGGTTATGGAGATTAACTATTTTTTCTCTCTGTGTGTATGTGTGTGTGTGTGTGTGTGTGTGATAACTTCAGCACTTAATTCAGCTCATTGGCACATTTTGAGTGAATTTTTATATATAGAGTGATGTAGAGGTTTAACTTCATTGTTTTCAGTGTGATTATCCAGTTATCTCACTACCATTTGGTGAAGACTATTCTTTTTTCACTGAATGGTTTTGGCACCCTTGTCAAAAATCAATTTGCCACAGATGATTGGGTTTATTTCTGTATTCTCAATTCTTTTTCCATTGGTTCATATTCCTATTCTTATGTCAGTACTATACTCTTTTGACTACTCTAGCCTTGCAGTAACTTTTAAAATCATGAAATGGGAGTCCTCCCACCTGTTTTCCTTTTTCAATATCATTTAGGCTATCTGAGGTCCTTTGTAGTTCCATACAAATCTGAGGATCAGTTTTGCCATTTTTGCCAAAAAGGCCATTAGAATTTTTTTTTAAGATTTTTTTATGACAGAGAGAGATGGCGAGAGAGGAAACACAAGCAGAGGAGCTAGAGAGGAAGAAGCAGGCTCCCCACTGAGCAGGGAGCGTGATATGGGGCTCCATCCCAGGATCCTGGGATCATGACCTAAGCTGAAGGCAAATGCTCCATGACTGACCCACCCAGGCACCCCAACCATTAAAATTTTTAATGAAGGTTTTATTGAATCTGTTGATCACTTTAAGATTGCCATATTAACAATATTAAGTACTCCAATCTGTGAATATAGGATGTTTTCCCATTTATTTTGGTTTTTAAAAATTCCTTTCAGCAATATTTTATAGTTTCCAGTATATAAGTCTTTCACCACCTTGATAAAATTTATTTCTGATGCTTTGTTCTTCTTGATGCTACTGCAAATAGACTTGTTTTCTTGATTTCTTTTTTGGATTGTTACTGCTGTACAGAAACACAACTGATTTTTGTATGTTGATTCCTTATAACTGTGCTGAATTTTTTATTACCTCTAGTGGCATTTATGTATATTCTATGAGATTTTTAATGTGCTGTTGGATTTGGTATATTAATAATTTTTTAAGATTTTTACATCTATATTTATAAGGTATATTGGTCTGGAGTTTTCTTGTGCTGTACTTGCCTGACTTTGGTATCCAGATAATGCTGACAGAGGTTTTTATTTGTAAAATTCTTAGAAGATAAGGGCTACATATATGCCACATATTTCTCTCCAGGTATACCACTCTGTAAAGATGAGCCCATTATGGTGATAAGCACTCTATAGAAGTAAAAGGGGGAAATTAAATCAGTGTGAATTTATTATGATTTTCTTTTTTTTGTGTATTTTAAAGAGAGAGTGGGAGTAGAGGAAAAACAGAGGCGGGGGGAGATATAGGGAGAAGGAATCTCAAGCAGACTACACACTGAGTGTGTAGTTTGGCTTGGGCTTGGTCTCAAGACCCTGGAATCATGACCTGAGCTGAAACTAAGAGTCAGACACTCAACAGATTGAGCCACCCAGGCACCCCAATTTACTATAATTTCCTAATATCAATTTCTTTTTAAATCTTTGAGAGAAAAGTTTAGGCTTAGGCTGTTAATGCAAAATGACTCAGAAATATATGACTGGTTATTTTTTCTTTTGGGGGAAATTATTTAAAACCTGTAATGCTCTATTGATGGAATTATTTAAGTTTTAATTATTTATTTATTATTTATTTATTCATTCAACAGAGAGAGATCACAAGTAATCAGAGAGGCAGGCAGAGATCGAGGGAGAAGTGGGCTCCCTGCTGAGCAGAGAGCCCGATGCGGGGCTTGATCCCAGGACCCTGAGATCATGACCTGAGCCAAAGGCAGAGGCTTAACCCACTGAGCCACCCAGGCACTGCCCCCCTTATTTAAGTTTTAAAAGCACCTGTCATAATATTTTGCAAAAATGATTTCTTTTGAAAAGACAACTATAAGAAAGTTAAAGTTTCAAGATCTGTGAATGTTCTTATCTGTCTGTCCTTTCCTACCTCCAGTAGTTGTTGCTTGTTATTTGGGTTCTCCATATAGCTTCCAATTTTCTAGTAATCTTTTATGGTTAGTACTTGATCCCAGCAAACAAAAATATTCAAGGCATTCCGACAGATTTCATGAGGAAAAGAAATTTTATCAAGAAGAGATGAGCTGTTTTATTATTATTACTCTCCACTCTGTGTTCAGATTCATAATATGGAAAAGGATACAAAACATCTAAGATAAAAATACAGAAAGTGTTAATTCAGTAAGCATTTAGCTTATACGAGCTAGCTGAAGTGTACAATCATGTGTCCCATATCAGTAAAGGTTTTGTTTTCCTAAAAAGGAAATAGATTAGATGATGTTACTAAATAATGTAGTGGTTAAGATTCTAGATGCTAGAGTAAGACTGGTCCTATTCAAAATCTGGCACTAGTGCTCTGATAAGGTAACCTTAACGCTCCTTAATCTCTCTAAACCTTGGTGCTTTGACAATAGAATAGGGATCATGACAGTACCTACCACACTCAGTTTTAAGAGAGTGTTAAGAAAAATAGTAAATTTTTGGGGTGCCTGGGTGGCTCAGTGGGTTAAGTCTCTGCCTTCGGCTCAGGTCATGATCTCAGAGTCCTGGGATCGAGCCCCAAATCGGGCTCTCTGCTCAGCAGGGAGCCTGCTTCCTCCTCTCTCTGCCTGCCTCTCTGCCTACTTGTGATTTCTCTGTGTGTTAAATAAATAAAAATATTTAAAAAAAAGAAAAATAGTAAATTTTAAATAAAAGCTTAATTGTCTTTTCTTGTAGCTAAAAGCTACGGGAAAAACACAGGATTTAGTCATTAATACAACTGAATGAAGTGTTTGCTTTTAAAAATATATTGACGTAGTTGGGAAAAGTTACATAAGGTAAGTTAGGTGAACATTCATATTTTTATATTTATTTGATAATGTAAAGAAGAATGTGCCTCTGTTATGCATTCATTTCTAAAACAATATAACCTAATTTCATATTACAAAAGTTATTTCCAGAAAGGGGAGCATACAATGAAGAATAATAATAATCTATAAAATTCCATTAAATATTTAGCTTTTTTTTCAAATATGATTTTTCTCATCAGTTTTTGTTTGCAGTAATAAGGGAACATTCCTTCAAAAGGCACTGTTGCCTCACAGATGCTCTCAGACTGATGTGTCATTTACAAATAGAGATACTGCTTTATCACTTTTTTCCTCCCTCAAAAGCAGTCTGTACCAAGTAAAGAATGAAGCAGGTTTACTGATAATTTTCTTATTTATCTGTTCTGTGCACTGTTCTAGAAAGGATATAAGATTTATATTATTTAGTCTGATTTTAATACCAATTAATTCACTGAAGAAAAAAGCCCAATCAAATCATATTATGTTGATGAAATAATGAATTAGTTTTTTTTAAAACAATTCTTCTTCATGTATTTTTTTAAAGATTGTATTTATTTATTTGACAGAGATCACAAGTAGGCAGAGAGAGAGGAAGGGAAGCAGGCTCCCCTCGGAGTAGAAAGCCCCATGCGGGACTCGATCCCTGGACCCTGGGATCATGACCTGAGTGGAAGGCAGAGGCTTCAACCCACTGAGCCATCCAGGCGCCCCTCTTCTTCATGTATTTTTGTAGGAAGTCATACTGTTTGAAAAACATATTCTAACTTATTTTTGTGTAGATTTTAAGAAGGACTAAATACTGACTACTTCAGAATTGTTTGGTCTAGCCCATTAACACTTACTGGATACTGAATAAACAACAGGGATCTCCAAGTATTTATTTCAATTAAATAGTGTCACTTTTTTTTCTTTTTAAAGAGAGAGACAGTGACTGGGAAGGGACAGAAGGAGAGAGAATCACAAGCAGGCTCCATGCCCAGCATGGGCCCATCTTGGGGCTCAATCTCACAACCCTAAGATCATGACCTGAGCTGAAATCAAGAGCTGGAATCTTAACCAACTGAGCCACTCAGGTGCCCCTAAATAATGTCACCTTTATTGACAAAATGATATCTCCTAGTATACTACAGGATATGGTACTTCTCAAACTTTTCCCCCTAATAATACTTTGTATAGCCCTCTACACAGCCCCTTTTAAGCAGGGTTCCCGTTTAAAAATAAGTGTTTGTAATTATTAGACTTTTGTTAGAATACCCATTCCAAGAGGACAAGTCCATCTTATTACTGCATCCCCAAATCTAAATCATAGCTGGCACTTAGCAAGCATTTAATACATTTTTATAGCATGAAGGACTTTCTGAAATTATCTTTCATGGCCACTAGTCAATGCATACCTCCTAAGGTATGGGGTATAGTCTAAAGCTGCCCCTATCAGAAAATATTTTTCAAGGGGTGCCTGGATGGCTCAGTCGGTTAAGCGTCTGCCTTCTGCTCAAGTCATGATCCCAGGGTCCTGGGATTGAGCCCTGTGTTGGGCTCCTCGCTCAATGGGAAGCCTGCTTCTCCCCTCTCTGACTCCCCCTACTTGTGTTCCCTTGCTCGCTGTTTCTCTCTCTCTCTGTGTCAAATAAATAAATAAATAAACCAATCTTTAAAAAAAAAGAAAATATCTTTCAAGACATCTGTATTATTTACTTTTAACATTCATGTGACTTTAATCCTGATCCATTACATGTTTCTTTTAATATATATTATTCTAAAGAAGAATTGATCCGTTACAGAAAAACGTAATTTTAAGGATACAGCTGTGTATGAATGTTTGTAGTACATTTGATTTTTAGCAAATATCTTAAGCTTAAGTTAGTATCTAAAAAATGGGTTTAAGAATACTTACCATGAAGGTTTTTATTGTTTTTTGAGAGAGCAAAGTAAAAATGCACTTAAAATACTTGGCATGCATAATAAGTACTTAAATATGGGCTCCCTTTATCATTTTTTTTTTAAGTAAACTCTATGGCCAACATGGGGCTGGAACACAGGACCTGAGATTAATAGTTTTATGGCTGCCAACTGAGCAAGCCAAGTGCCCCAGTCCTTTTACCCTCTTACTAGAAATCTAGATTTCCTTATAAGAACCTCAATTTATATCTGATTCTTCCCATTAAGTATACATAGTCAATAACTGCCAACTAAGAACTAAAAGTTCTCAACCTTTGAGCAGGGATTATGGCTAATCAACTATTAAAAAATCCTGAGCCTACTGAACACATCATAGATGAAAATTTTCTACCCAAAATTTTTAACCAGTGACAACAATGTCCACAGAGAATTTAAATTGAATTAATTTTTATTACTACTTAGCATAAGTTTACTGTCTTAGACAAGTAGGAATTTATGGAATCTGCTTTATTGCACTGGACAAACTTGAAATGTAGTTATGTCCACATATTGCAATTTGTGGGAAATAAGAGATGATGTTCTCTGGAATACATGAAGATTCTCAATGATTGTTGCAAGGAATCACAAAAGAGATCTTTGGTCCAAAGAAGATATCTCTGAAAGAAAATAGGACATCAGTTAAATTCAGCTGAAAACTAAGATATCTATTAGTCCTTACTGGGTTAAAAATGGACAATGATTTCCAGGATTTCAAACGTAACTATTCTTTTTTAGGGAATAAAGTACAAAGAGAATGCGTGGGAGGATTTGCCACAGGAGCAACAAAGACCAAGAAGGTAATCAAGTCTCCTACTTTCCTCCCCTTTGCCATTGATATTATGCTATCATTTATCTATAAGGAAAAGGAAAAATTAAATGATTTCAAAACCTTATGATCATACCAAAAGTATTATTTCTCTGATATGAGTGGGGATGGGCCATGAAGTTTAAATCCATTGATAAGAAACATAAGGTTAAAAAATTCTTAGAAAGTCAATAAATAAATTTCTAGGTTTTATAGGAAAAGGACAAATGTTAAGCTATTCAACTCTACTGTTACTGAAAGGATCACATTAGGTAAAGTATAAAAATGCATGAAAATAATATAAAATTGTATCACGATTATGGCTCATTAGAAATATACTTAGTATGTAAACTACAATGTAAGTATAGTTTACACTGCTGTGTCATATATTTGAAAGTTGCTAAGAGAGTAAATTCTAAAAGTTCTCATCACAAGGAGAAAAAATTTGGGCTAACTAATGAAGTAATGCATGTTAACTGAATTTATTATGGTAATCATTTTGTAATATATGTCTGTCAAGTTATTATGCTGTATACCTTAAATATAAACAGTGCTCTATGTCGATTATATCTCAATACAAATGAGAAGAATATAGGATGGCAAATTAGAATTTTTGTTTACAGGGGTAAAAAAGGAAATATACTTAGTAAGATAAATCTGTTGGTGCCGGGGAAAGGGTAACCAAAATCAGATAGAAATTACTTTTGTGTATCCAGACTTTGTGTACCCATTAACACAGATGGTCACAAAATTATATCATATATTAAATACAAGTACTTCTCAATAAATTGGCTTTAGGTCTTACAATTACAAAAGAGCAAACATGGTATTTTAATATTAAATAGCATTTCATTTATGTAGTCTGGGAAAAATTAAATCATTTCAATGGAATCATTTCACTCATGTTCTTGGTATCATTTAGTACAAGCTATTCTTTTTTTTTAAGATTTTATTACTTATTTATTTGACAGAGATCACAAGTAGGCAGAGAAGCAGGTGGAGAGAGAGGAGGAAGCAGGCTCCCCGCTGAACAGAGAGCCCAACGCAGGGCTCGATCCCAGGACTCTGGGATTGGGACCCTAACCGAAGGCAGAGGCTTTAATGCACTGAGCCACCCAGGAGCCCCTAGTACAAGCGATTCTTAAACTTTATCATGCATTGGAACCACCTACAAGATTTGTTAAACCATAGTTGCTATGCCTCACCTTCAGTCTTTCTAATTCAGTAAGTCTGGTCTAGGGCTCAAGGATGGATATTCGTTTTTAAAGAGATCTAGGTGACATTGAAGCTGCTGATCTGGGAACCATACATTAAGAACCAACTGCCTTGGTAGGAAAAATATCTGGTCCAAATCAGAAGACCTGGATTTTAGTTTCGGTACTGATATTAGCAAGTCGTGTGGGATGATGCTGGTCATTTTACCTCTCTGCATCTTTCCTTGATAAGATGATTCTGTCTTTTCTATCTCATATCTCACATAGGGAAACATGATAACATATGTTGAAAGTAATTTGAAAGAGCTAATTTCAGTATGAAATATCCAAGATCATACTATTTGAGGCTCTTCAGTAACGAGAAGAAGATGATTTTAAAAAGAGGAAACAAAAAAATATTGATTTATCTGCCATTGTATTATACTTAAAATGCATCTATTTTCCAAGTCAGGAGATAATTTTTATTTAGTTCATTTCTGGTTAACTCATACATAGAGCTAGAAATTTTTTCTTTGACCATGACCACTTCTCTGTTCAATTACTTGGCCCTGCTTACTACGATCGCTGACCTCTCCCACTGGTAGATTTTTTGTGTGTGCGTGATAAAAGTCAGGGAATTTAGAATTTAGTATATTGGAGTGTTATTAATTTTCTGAATTGTATTTAGTTTTATTAAAATCTGCCAAACTCTGTTTCTTAAATGAAAACATTGTTTCATACACAATGGTGATGATCCTAGAAAATAGCTGAGATTTAAGTAGGATTTTACTAAAAAAGGTGATTAATTTCAGCAAACATTATAAAGTTATCTTTAAAAAGACTTGTTATGCATACATTTCATACCCATATACTTTGTAATTACATTTCCTTACTTTGGGCAGCAGAGCAATTCACTGAAGTTGCAGTAACAGATCATTTCACACCCCTTCCCATCCCAGAAGTGATCCTGGACGTTTACATCGATCTTTGTCAGGTCAGTTACTCCCTCTGGAAGGTTGTGACAGTTGCGATCTTTTAATGTCTTTCTGTAGCAAGAGAGGCGATTGGCAGGCATGGCATGGACTCCTAGCAGCAAAGTTAGCCCAACAGTGACAGCAAGTACTATAAATTTCATTTTGGCTTTTTGCCCTAAGATAGAAGAGAAAGCAAAATGTGTCAGAGTTTATTTTTTAAAAAGATGGAATTCATCTGAGCATAAAGGTCTATAGCATTCTCATAAATATTTGGAAAGAAAGATTGGGAGATGATCTTTTCTACTCTCTTCTTTGTGTTTCTCAAAGCGTAACTTTATGACTACTGACAATAAAAATCCCTTAGAATAATTGTTAAAAATCAAATGCCTGGGTTCCACAACAAAATGTTAAATAAATGCTGGGGATCAGGAGGAGGTGGTAGTAAGAGCCAGAATCTGCATTTTTAAGTACCCAAAGCAATTTCTTATTTTTAGTATATTCAGTAGAGAAAAACTGTTCTTTAAGGCGGTAAAACTCCAGCGAATTTCTAGAACAAATACCATCATCAAGTTCAGTGGTTCTTTTTTCTTTTTCTTTCTTTTTTTTTTTTTTTTGTCAGAGAGAGAGAGAATGCAAAAGCACACATAAGCATGGGGAGTGGCATGCAGAAGGAGAAGGAGAATCAGGTTCCCTGCTGAGCAGGGAGCCTGATTTGGGACTCGATCCCAGGACCCTGGGCTCAGGACCTGAGCCAAAGGCAGACACTTAATCAACTGATCAACTGAACTACTCAGGTATCCCAAGTTCAGTGGTTCTTGATTTGGATATCCTAACAAAAGCAATGTCAAAGAACTTGAGTTCCACTCTAACAAGAACAAAAAACCTATCTATTATGACATTGAGAAATAATATTCTATACATATACTTATAGTTTAATTAAGTTTTTGAAACCTACCAGAAATATTTGGGGGCTCATTTTTCTTGCAAATTTTTAGTAATATTGTGAATTTTTGTCCCATGTAGTTTACTTCATTGAAAACAGAGGCTTGAATTTCCCCTAATAAACATTTAGCCCGTTTTTGAACAACTACCATGCCAGGGAGATCATTATTGACTAAATCAATATATTCTACCGATACAGTTCTAACATTTCCCTGACTGTAAAATATTTTTCTGTAGCTTCTACCAACCAGTCCCAGTTTGAGCTCTTGGGGTCATACCAAACAAATGTTTTTCTCTTCCAGGAGAGAGTTCTTTAAATATAGTATTTGCATACAACTGTGGAATATTCATCATCTAGTTTTTCCCCCCCTTTTTTTTTGTTCATCTGTTTATTCAGGCTTCTCTGGCTTTCAGGTCAGACTTGAAAAGAATGGGGGCTATTGTAGCAAAAGAAAACTGGCAAAATAGTGGAGGAATCACAATCAGAACCCTCAGCCAATCAGATTTCATCTTGTTGACAGATGCCAAAAGATCCTTCCTACCATGGAATATTAAAAAGAGGAGAAGACACATGAGTATATTGTACTTTGAAAGAAAACAATATTGTTGGAAGTAAATTTTTGTGTGAAGTTTTCAGTGACTAGATACATCTCAAAAGTGAACTAATTTAGTTAAGATTACGATTTTTTAAAAAAAGACAATTATTTTTAGAGTAGTCTTTGGTTTACAATAAAATTGAAAGGAAGGTAGATCTCCCACATACCCTCTACCCTCACACATGCATAGTCTCCTAAATATCAACATCACTCATCAGAATGGTAATTTTTTTTCCAAAGATGAACCTGCATGGCACATCATAATCTCCCAAAGGCCATAATTTCATGCATGGTGTTGTACAGTCTATGGGTTGGACAAATGTATAATAACATTTATCCATCATTACAATATCATACAAAATATTTTCACTGCTGTAAAATCCTCTGTGATCTGCCTATACTTCTCTACCTCCTTAACTTCTGGTAAACTACTGATGGTGTTTTTTTTTAAAGATTTTATTTATTTATTTGATAGACAGAGATCATAAGTAGGCAGAGAGGCAGAGAGAGAGGGGGAAGCAGGCTGTCCGCAGAGCAGAGAGCCTGATGCGGGGCTCGATCCCACGACGCTGGGATCATGACCTGAGCTGAAGGCAGCGGCTTTAACTCGCTGAGCCACCCAGGCGCCCCACTACTGATGGTTTTTAGTGTTTCTATAGTTTTACCTTTTTCAGAATGTCATATAGTTATAATCATACAATATGTAGTCATTTCAGATTGGCTTCTTTCACTTAGTAAAATGCATTTAAGTTTCCTCCATGTCTTTTTATGTCTTGACAGCTTGTTTCCTTTAGTACTAAATAATACTCTATTGTCTGCATGTAACACAATTTATTTATCCATTTACCTATCAAGGAAATCTTGGTTGCTTCCAATTTTTGGCAATTATGAATAAAGCTGCTGTAAATATCCATGGACCTATTTTTGTATGGTCATCAGTTTTCAACTTCTGTGGATAAATACAAATGAGCACAATTGCTGAATTATATGGTAAAACTATGTTTAGGGGCGCCTGGGTGGCTCAGTCAGTTAAGCCACTGCCTTCGGCTCAGGTCATGATCCCAGAGTCCTGGGATAGAGCCCCGCATCGGGCTCCTTGCTCAGTGGGGAGCTTGCTTTCCCCTCTCTCTCTGCCTACCTCTCTGCCCACTCTCTCCCTCTCTGACAAATAAATAAATAAATAAATAGATAGATAGATAGATAGATAAAATCTTAAAAAAATACACCTATGTTTAGTTTTATAAGAAACTTCTAAACTGTATTCCAAAGTGACTGTACCATATCACATATCCCACCAGCAACATATAAGAGTTCTTGTTGTTTCATGTCCTCCCCAGTATTTGGTGTTGTCAGTGTTCTGGATATTGGCCATTCTAGTAGGTGTGTAGTGATCTCATTGTTGTTTTAATTTGCATTTCCTTGATGATATATGATGTGGAGTGTCTTTTCATATACATATTTGCTATCTGTATATATTCTTTGCTGAAGAATCTGTTAAGGTCTTTGGCGTATTTTTAAAATCAGGTTTGTCGTTTTCTTATTGTTGAGTTTTTAAGAGTTTTTTTGTATATTTAGCTAACAGTCCTGTATTAGCTGGTCTTTTGCAAGTATTTTCTCTCAGCCTATGGCTTATCTTCTAACTCTCTTGACATTTTCTTTCACAGAGATATTTTAACTATAATAAAGTTTAACTTATCAATTATTTCTTTCATGGGATTATATCTTTGGTGTTGTATCTTAACAGGCATAACCATATTGAAGTGTTGATTTTATTCAACAGAGTTTTATAGTTTTTCTCTTATAAATCTTCTAAATATTTTGCCAAATTTATTTTTGGGGGTGGTGCTAATGTAAATGGTTTTGTGTTTTTAATTTCAAATTCCACTTATTCATTGCTTGTATGTTGGAAAGCAACTAATGCTTGTATAATAACCTTGTATCCTGCAACTTTGCTATAATCACATACTAGTTGCAGAAGGTTTTTTGTTGATTCTTTTAGATTCTCTTTTTTTTTTTACTTTATTTAAGCTTTATTTAAACATATAATGTAACCCCACCACCCTCTCCCAACCCCTCTTCCCCCCACCCCCCTCAGTTTGTTTTATGACATTAAGAGTCTCTTTTGGTTTGTCTCCCTCCCGATCCCATCTTCTTTCATTTTTACTTTTCCTACCACCTTAACTCCCACCCCCGTTGCATCTCCACTTCCTCATATCAGGGAGATCATGTGGTAGTTGTCTTTCTCCAGTTGACTTATTTCGCTAAGCATAATACGCTCTAGTTCCATCCATGTCGTCGCAAATGGTAAGATTTCATTTCTTTTGATGGCTGCATAGTATTCCATCGTATATATATACCACCTCTTCTTTATCCATTCATCTGTTGATGGACATCTAGGTTCTTTCCATAACTTGGCTATTGTGGACATTGCTGCTATAAACATTCGGGTACACGTGCCCCTTTGGATCACTACGTTTGTATCTTTAGGATAAATACCCAGTAGTGCAATTGCTGGGTCATAAGGTAGCTCTATTTTCAATTTTTTAAGGAACCTCCATGCTGTTTTCCAGAGTGGTTGCACCAGCTTGCATTCCCACCAACAGTGTAGGAGGGTTCCCCTTTCTCCACATCCTCGCCAGCATCTGTCATTTCCTGACTTGTTCATTTTAGCCATTCTGACTGGTGTGAGGTGGTATCTCATTGTGGTTTTGATTTGTATTTCCCTGATGCCCAGTGATGGGGAGCACTTTTTCATGTGTCTGTTGGCCATCTGGATGTCTTCTTTGCAGAAATGTCTGTTCATGTCCTCTGCCCATTTCTTGATTGGATTATTTGTTCTTTGGGTGTTGAGTTTGCTAAGCTCTTTTGTAGATTTTAGATACTAGCCCTTTATCTGATATGTCATTTGCAAATATCTTTTCCCACTCTGTCAGTTGTCTTTTGGTTTTGTTGACTGTTTCCTTTGCTGTGCAAAAGCTTTTGATCTTGATGAAGTCCCAATAGTTCATTTTTTCCCTTGCTTCCCTTGCCTTTGGCGTTGTTCCTAGGAAGAAGTTGCTGCGGCTGAGGTCGAAGAGGTTGCTGCCTGTGTTCTCCTCAAGGATTTTGATGGATTCCTT
>RCUC01137067.1:0-51161 GCA_003697995.1 Taxidea taxus jeffersonii
TCCAGTGTGTCATTTAAGACCTTTATTTCCTTGTTGATCTTTTGCTTGGATGATCTGTCCATTTCAGTGAGGGGTGTGTTAAAGTCTCCCACTATTATTGTATTCTTGTCAATGTGTTTCTTTGATTTTGTTATTAATTGGTTTATATAGTTGTCTGCTCCCATGTTAGGGGCATAGATATTTAAAATTGTTAGATCTTCTTGTTGGACAGACCCTTTGAGTATGATGTAGTGTCCTTCCTCATCTCTTATTATAGTCTTTGGCTTAAAATCTAATTGATCTGATCTAAGGATTGCCACCCCAGCTTTCTTCTGATGTCCATTAGCATGGTAAATTGTTTTCCACCCCCTCACTTTCAATCTGGAGGTGTCTTTAGGTCTAAAATGAGTTTCTTGTAGGCAGCATATGGATGGGTTTTGTTTTTTTTATCCATTCTGAAACCCTGTGTCTTTTGATTGGGGCATTTAGTCCATTTACATTTAGGGTAACTATTGAGAGATATGAATGTAGTGCCATTGTATTACCTGTAAGGGGACTGTTACTGTGTATTGTCTCTGTTCCTTTCTGATCTACTACTTTTAGGGTCTCTCTTTGCTTAGAGGACCCCTTTCAATATTTCCTGTAGAGCTGGTTTGGTGTTTGCAAATTCTTTTAGTTTTTGTTTGTCCTGGAAGCTTTTTATCTCTCCTTCTATTTTCAACGATAGTCTAACTGGATATAGTATTCTTGGCTGCATGTTTTTCTCGTTTAGTGCTCTGAATATATCATGCCAATTCTTTCTGGCCTGCCAGGTCCCTGTGGATAAGTCCACTGCCAATCTATTATTTTTACCAATGTATGTTACAGACTTCTTTTCCCTGGCTGCTTTCAGGATTTTCTCTTTGTTGCTAAACTTGTAAATTTTACTATTAAGTGACATGTAATAAAATCTCTATTGATTTTGAGTGAGATTCTGTGCACCTCCTGGATTTTGATGCTTGTTCCCCTTGCCATATTAGGGAAATTCCCTACAATAATTCTCTCCAATATACCTTCTGTTCCCCGCTCTCTCTCTCTTCTTCTTCTGGAATCCCAATTATTCTAATGTTGTTTCATCTTATGGTGTCACTATCTCTTGAATTCTCCCCTTGTGGTCCACAATTTGTTTGTCTCTCATTTGCTCAGCTTCTTTATTCTCTGTCATTTGGTCTTCTATATCACTAATTCTTTCTTCTGCCTCATTTATCCTAGCAGTAAGAGCCTCTATTTTTTAATGTGCTTCATTAATAGCTTTTTTAAAATTTCAACTTTAGTTCTTTTATTTCTCCAGAAAAGGCTTTTATTTCTCTGGAGAGGTTTCTCTAATATCTTCCATGCCTTTTTTGAGCACGTCTAGAACTTTGAGAATCGTCATTCTGAACTCTGGATCTGACATTATCAATGTCCGTATTGATTAGGTCCCTAGCCTTCGGTATTGCCTCTTGTTCTTTTTTCTGTGGTGAGTTTTTCCACTGTGTCATTTTGTACAGATAAGAATATATGAAGGAGCAAATAAACTACTAAAGTGGTGGCAAAGACCCCAGGAAAAAGTGTCTTTAACCAAATCAGAAGAGACTCCCAAATCATGGGGGGGAGAAAGGGGATAAAAAGAAGTTCAGAAAAAAAAATTTAAAAGGAAAACAAATAAAGAAAAAATATAAAAACGAAAAAATATATATGTATTAGACTGGTGACTAGAACCGGGTAACCCACTTAATTTTGGGAGTGTTTTGGTGTCATAGAAGAAACTACCTCCCAAAATTTTAAAGAATTAAAAACATACATAAGGGTAAACACAATGAAGGGATGAAATATGCCTATAAAGAGGAAAAATATTTTTAATATTTCTAAAAAAGGAGTTGATATAGTAAGTTGTTTGGGAGAATAAAGAAAAAGAAAGTGGAGAATATTTGCTTGGGCTGGAGACTAGAACAAGACCGGAGCTAGATTTAGGGTATATTTTGATCTATTTGAAGAAGCTGTACCCCAAAATTTTTAGAAGAAAAAACGCTATGTGTATATACAAAAAATATAGTTAGATACAATGAAGGATAAAATATGACTATAATAATGAATGCTCAAAAAAAAGATTATTTTTTTTAAATGAAAGATATTGTTAAGATAAACCAGTTAAAAAATGTTAAAAGAGGAAAGGGTAAAAGTTAAAAAAAATTAGCAGAAGAAAAATGAAATAAAATAAAATTAATTAACTGCAAGTTTAAAGAATCATGGAGAGAAAGCCATGAATTCCATGCTTTGTTTTCTCCTCCTCTGGAATTCCTCTATTCTCCTTGGTAAGTGAACTTGGTCCTGGCTGGATTTCTTATTGATCTTCTGGGGGAAGGGCCTTTTGTAGTGATTATCAAGTGTCTTTGCCCCAGGTGGAATTGCACCGCCCTTACCAGGGGCCAGTCTAAGTAATCAGCTTGGATTTGCTTTTGGGATCTCTTGTTCCCTGAACGCTTTCTGTAGAGTTCTGGAGGATGGGATTGAAAATGGCGGCCTCCCAATCTCTGGCCTGGAGGAGCCGAAAGCTCAGGGCCCCACTCCTCAGTGTACCCTCAGAGAAAAGCGCTCAATCACTCCCATCTCCCTGGCCTCCGGCCATGCTCCAAGCTCACCCAGCCTGTGACCAAGTGTCTCTGTCTCTGGCACACAGCCCACCTGGAGTCTCTGAACCCCACAGATCCCTGAGCTCTTCCAGGGGGTGTCTCCCTGGATCTTATGGGGACCCCACTCACAGAGCAGTGGCCTGTGCCATGGATTATCATTCAAGGTAACTCTGAGTTGAGAGCTCACTCCTGAGCTCTGTCTCTGTAGCTGACTTTCCCACTCTAATACCTGCAAACTCTGTGACACTCAGAATCCCTGATCCTTCTGTGACCCCGCAGGACCTGGGGCCACACTGACCCTGCGTGGGCTTCACCCTGGTTTAGCCTCTGGAGTGATGTCCCTCAGTGGAGCAGACTTTTAAAGGTCCTGATTTTGTGCTCTGTTGTTCTGACGCTTGCCGGGAGCTGGCCCCTCCCCCCGCGGTCTATCTTCCCGTTGCTTTGGATTCATTTCTCTGCTGGTCCTACCTTTCAGAAAGTGGTCAATTTTCTGTTTCTAGAATTGTTGCTCTTCTTCTCTTCGATCTCCTGTTGTATTTGTAGGTGTTCGCAATGGTTAGATAAGCTATCTAGCTGATCTCCTGTTACTTGATGTCCTCTCAGCCTGCTCCTTCTCTATGTTGGCTCCCTCCGCCAAGATTCTGATAAGCTTCCTCTCAGAAGGCTGAGTTCTGTCCCTTATGCCCCACTTGAGGACAAGTGATATTACCCATGAATTCATTTCTCAGTCAGTCTGTTTTATGTTTGTTGTTTGGTAGTTTCATTTAGTGGTTATTTTCTCTGTAAATTATAAGAGCTGTGACCTATGTTATGAGAGTATTAGTAGATTTCACCATAACATGAAAAAAAAAAGATTGGATAATATCTCATACCTGGAATTCATCACATGAATGTGGACATAGAGATAAGGGGGATTTCAAGGGCTGTAATGGTTTGTAGGAAGAAATAACTCCATTCAAAACATTAGGACCTCCACTGAGTGATATTCAGGTAAGTATACCAATTGGTGTATGATATAGAAACAAAAATTGTAAAGAAAATTCCTCAAGCCAGGTTAGTACTATATCTGGTCCTGGACATCAGTTATTTATGGGGAGTTACTGGACACATATTAATCCATTTAATTCATAAGATAATTGTATAAACCTAAATCTAAAATGTATAAATCTAATATACATAAAAAATGTATCTACATGTACAAATATTATACATATATGCATATATATGCATATGGACATACATTCACATATACAATTTTATTTATGTACTTTAGATTTAATCACAAAGGGGTTTTTATTTTATTTTATTTTATTTATGTACTTTAGATTTAATCACAAAGGGGTTTTATAAGTCTGAATGATCTACAGAATTTGTCACCATTACTCTAAGTAATCATAGTTAGAAGTTTCTACAATGGGGTGAATTTTACATTTTAATTGAAATATTCTTTAAAACATTTCTTTGTTTTGTATCTTCTTATGAATAGATTTCCAAGTATCCTTTTATGCCATCGTGTTTAATAAAACCTGTCAATTTCTATGTGGAGATGTGTAAAAACTGTATTATTCAGATTTTACACACTATTTTAACAAACCAGTCAAAAACTCAGTGGCTTGTCATACTAAGCATTTGTTTCTATAGTCATGGATGTTCATGTTGACAATAATTTGGATAATCCACACAGGGATCAGCTGTGTGGTTCTCCTGCAGGGAGATGCATGGTTCTCCAGCCTAAAGACTGTGTTTGATCTGGGGCCAAGTTAGAGTGTGGTGACTACCCATGGCACATCATTCTCATGGCAAGCTGTAGGAGGGTACAGAAACTACAAAACAAGCAAATCTAAATCCAGTTATTCTGACAGAATTGCATAAAATTTTGTTTTATTCTTACTGTAGTCTTTGTATTTCTTTAAATTTCTACAAATCATTATTCTATTTGATGTTTAAGATACATGGTCACGTTATTTCTAAATAATAATATTTTTCCATATTTACAGTCTAAAAAGAAGTTTGTAATTTAATTTTGTATGACTTAGAAAGTAAAATTGGAGTTGTATTCGACCTGTGGCTTTAAATCAACAAGCGGCTTTCAATACAAATGTCTTAAATGAAAATAGAAAATTAAAGAGAGACTATGTTAGGGGAAGTAAAAGTGCTCTACAGCAGAGCATCTTAAAGCTTACACAGCTCTCCTGCCATCTTGTTAAAATGGAGAGCCATGTGAGTAGTTATCAGGTGGAGACAGGTATTTCGTATTTGTCACAAGCTTTCAGGATTGTCGATGATGCTCCGGCTTATATAGAATTTTAAGCAACAAGATATTTTTATATTAAGAAAAAAATGCTTCATCCACATTTAGTTTTTTTTAATCACGAAAGTCCTTCATTGTCTAGTTATTTCTATATACACGATACAATTTCCTCATTCTTCTGTTCCCTCACACGCTTAACAAAATCTCCTTGGTATGACCTAATCATGGTAGCTAGAAACATATTCAAACATATGCTGAGGCCTTCCCCTAACTGGCCAACTTCTGAGAGATGTAAAAACAGTGACCATCCCAGGTTGTCTTCTGTCAACTCCCCGTCACCACCATCACTTCTGGAAACACATTTCCCAGAGCCCCTTTTCCTCTATGGTTCTGTACAGAGTTGCTCATGAGGCACCTTACCCTAGATCTGGAGGTCAGAAGAGGAGGATTCAATGCCTTCCATCAGCATCTGCAAGCAGGTGAGTGATAAGTGAGGGACCGGAGAATCACCTGGGGAGGGGCTGCAGTGGCCAGATCATCAAGGCCTCCATCTCTGGCTGTCCTAGACAGGCCTGAGGACCATGTGGTTAGGCAGCCTCTATCTCCAATGGTTTAAATTCTCTGACTTATGGGGGATCACTGAGAATCACTGTTTCTAGTGTCTGCTTCCATTATTATTATATCCCCAGGCCTTTGGAAGAGTGATGTTTAAACATTACTTCCTTATAGGAAGCAATTCCTGCTTGGAATACCTAGAGTGGCTTCTCTTTTCTGTACAAACCCCGGCGGATGCCATCACCCACATTCCTCAGGTGTAATGATCTGGGGGAAAGGGAGTCAGTCAGGGGGCCGAGGAGTCTCTATGCCCTTCTCCCAAAGCCCCAGTGACCTCCAAGTGGGGCTGCCTCTGAGAAACTGTCTGAGCAGGTGCAGGCATCAGAGGAGATGCGGGGGTCAGCCCAGCACCTCACATCTGCTTCCCTGGTGGTTTATGCTGACCTGTAAAACTGTGGGTGGGTAGCTACTATACTGATGGCACTAATAGGTCCCAGCATCTTCAGGCTCCAAGCTGCTGATGGTGAGGGTGAAGTCTGTCCCAGATTCACTTCCGCTGAACTATGTTGGGACCCCAGTTTCCAACTTGGATGCTTCATAGATCAGGAGCTTAGGAGCTTTCCCTGGCTCCTGCTGATACCAGGCTATCCACTTGTTAATGTTCTGACTGGCCCAGCAGGGGACGGTGACTCCTTCTCTTAGAGTCTTGGACAGGACGGCAGGAGACTGGGTCAGCACAATCTTGCCATGGCGGGCTGAAACCACACAGGAAACATTAACAGAGACTCAGGATATGTACATGGAAGTCACCAGTACCTAGTTAGGTAGGACAGAGAATAGTACTTATTTTTAAAATTTAACTCATCTCTGGAAGGATTCCCAGTGAAGAAAGAAAATCCGGGATGGAAAATCGTACCTCTACTTTAACCTCCTTTGACCAAGTATTCTCACCTGGAACCCAGAGGAGCAGAAGGCCAAGAAGCTGTTATGGAGTCACCATCTTGCTGCTTTCGATGGGTCCAGTGTGTTCATGCCACACACCCAGAGACTCTGTGCTAAGACTCTGAGAGACAGAAAGACTTCAGATCTAAAGGAAGAAAATATGCAAATTATGGGGCATTCCTATTGCTTAAGTACTCAAAAATTAAGTGTGTCAGAAAAACTCCCCACCAGGATATTCTTTACTGGGTGTCTTAAGTCTCCTTCTTCTGGCCATGTGGAGATTTTCAAAGTGCTTACCCCATGATTTGCCAAATATAAGGTCTGCCAGCAGGGGGCATGGCATATGATGTAATGCAGTCCTCTGGTGGACTTAGCTTTCACTGGCAGTGAAGAGTGGGTCACATCCTCAGTCTAGGCACAGGGTTATGTTGACTCTCAGCTCTCTGCTACAGTGCATTGTATAAACATCTCCGAGAGCATCCTGCCAGGCCATACTGTATCAATTACATGCTGTTAATTACGCATGATGAGCGAGAAATGGTGAGGACTTCGCTAACTTGCAAGAACACATGGGCTCCAACAGTGGGATGCAAACTCTACAAAAATTCATGTGCCCCACCCTACCCTGGTGGCTATGTCGGGGGTGCAGATATCTGAGGAATGCTGGCACATTCTCTCCGAGGTAAAGGACAAGTATTTGCATCTTGTACCTCCATCTACTGAGGTTAAAGCACAGTACCTTGTTGAGTGTCGAGTGTTGAGTGTTGAGACAAAACATTCCACACTTGGATAAGCCAGCTACACCACTCCATTTATCAGCTAATTTTGAAGTAACTAGTGTAGAGTGGATGCAGAGCCAGGGGCGGACTCTGTCAGGGTTAGGTCTTGATGCAAGTGGCCCTATCATGTGGGCCCTATGACCACTCCTATCATTTGGTGGTACATATATCTGTGTCCAGGAAGGATTTTGTGGACACTCTGGAAAGCCCAGATGAAGACTCATAGCACAGACTTCCCAGTTCTTTGGCAAGACTTGGCCCTTCTCAAAAAAAACCTATTCACTGTTCAACGAGTAGCTCCCAGCACAGTCCCGGCGATGGTAGACCTGTCCACGGCACATCAATTAACTGTGTGACAGAGCTGTTCGTCCTAAACCAGACATGTCAGACACACCAGATTGTAATATTGGGTGGAGCCCAGAAGCAGACAGTCTCAGAAAGGAGATAGTATTTTCTTTAGTATTGGACCCAGGCAGATTCGGCGGGCACACAATTTACGGGACAAGAGTTTCAGATCACCACAGTACTCACCACTCTTGCCCAAACACCCCTGCACGAGCTCCTATTTTCAGCCTCAGGAGACTTTATATTTAATGCATTTTCTTATTTCTGCATTCTTGCTGCTCCAGCTGGGAAGGGACACCTCTCCCAAAATTAACTAATTCCCAGAGGCAGTAAAAGACTTGCCTAAGGGTGTAGGTTTGATATGCAAACCAGACAATCCTGAGTCCAAATCCTTACCCTCTTACTTTCAATGAGACCAATAATCTGTGACATTTCCCTCTTCCCAAATACCCCTGGGTACCAGAGGACAAGGGGCACACCTATAGTCTGCAGCCTGCTGAAATTTTCAGTCTCCAATCTTATGTCTAAGTAGCTTGTTGGCTTTGCTTCTCCATTACTTCCCATGAAATATGCAGTAAAAAATACAGGCCAGCAGTACTTCTCTCTCCTGTGCTTCTCACCTCAGTACTGCCTGTGTGGTCGGGTGGCTGTGTGTTCTGTTTCCAGGGGACTATGTGTATAGTAAAAACTTTTTAAAAAAAAAAGTTTTAAAAACACCTGGGTGGCTCAGTTGGTTAAGCGGCTGCCTTTGGCTCAGGTCATGATCCCAGCGTCTGAAGGGCCAAAGTAACTCCATTTTGAGGCAGTAGCCATTCTGTTGTTTACATTAAACTGTGAGTGTCCAGTCTGCTTATCAAGGCCCAAACTGCTCTGGCCGCTCCCTGCAACTTTAACCTCCCTGGCCCACCCTGGTAATCAGCAGAGCAACAGCAACTACAACTCCCACCCTGGTAATCAGTAGAGCAACAGCAACCACAACTTTCCCGCCCTGGTACAACAACTTTCAAAAATATCCCCTGGACAAAGTAGCCAATCCCCCGTTGTTAACCGCCAGTTCTGCTTCTGTACTTCCTGCTTGCTAAAGCGTGCGCTCCCTGAGACCGATCAGGTTATGCCAAATACCCTTCTCAAATGTCAACCGATCAGTCCCACTCTACCTTGTTTGTACATGCCTATAAAAACCTTGCATTTACTCACCTCGGGGCCTCTCGGCGTCACCGCTTGCGAGTGCGCAGAGGACCGGGTTCGAACCTGCAATAAACGACCCTTGCCGCTTGGCTTTGTCTCACGTCTCTGGTGGCCTCTTTGGGGAATTCTCGTGACTCCAGGCATTACACGTCCTGGGATGGAGTCCCGCATTGGGCTCCTTGCTCAGCAGGGAGCCTGCTTCTCCCTCTGCTTCTGCCTGCCACTCTGTCTGCCTGTGCTCACTCTCTCTGACAAATAAATAAATAAAATCTTTAAAAAAAAACTTTTTTATAAAAAAGTTTAAGGGGCGCCTGGGTGACTCAGTGGGTTAAAGCCTCTGCCTTCGGCTCAGGTCATGATCCCACCATCCTGAGGTCGAGCCCCGCATCGCGCTCTTTGCTCAGCAAGGAGCCTACTTCCTCCTCTCTCTCTGCCTGTGTCTCTGCCTACTTGTGATCTCTCTCTCTTCAAACAAATAAATAAAATCTTTAAAAAAAAGTTTTAAAAAGTTTTTAAAAAGTTCTTTTAAAAACTTTTTACTGCATTGTAATAGCTTTCCTGTCTTTGTTTCTTATCACATGTGATTAAAGACACAGGGCCTGCCAACCAGCTAATAGAATAGAAAGGACTCCAGGTTCTGCCCAGGTTTGCATTAGATGTTGATGTAAGTTAAACTGGACAGCTCCCATACCATTCCATAATGAAATAAGATGTTTTTTTAGTAGACACTCAAAGAGCACAAATGGTCATTGACTTAATGTGGCTGGGAAAGTGGCCTGAAGGAAGGACATGGGTGGCTGGCTAGGAAGGGACTGGAAGGAAGAGAGTGAAAGGATAAAGGAGGAAAGATCAGAAGGAAGAAATTACCCAATCTAAACCAAAATGAAAAACTAAGCTAAAAACAAGTCAAAGCAAAACAAAACCTGAAAACCAAAACTAACAACAATAAAACCCCACAGTATCTGGGATACATGGGACCAAACAAAAGATCTAACATTTGGGCCACCGGAATCGTACAAAGAGTGGGAAGAGAGGATGGAGACGAAAAGTATTTTGAGCAATTAATTGCTCAAAAATTTTCACATTTAGCACACCCCCAACAGCATAATCCTGAAGAAATATATGTGAAGACCCATCGAATTCACATTTCTTTTTTTTTTTAATTTTTTTTTTTTTATTTGACAGACAGAGATCACAAGTAGGCAGAGAGGCAGGCAGAGAGAGAGGAGGAAGCAGGCTGTCTGCAGAGCGGAGAGCCCAATGTAGGGCTCGATCCCACGATCCTGAGATCATGACCTGAGCCGAAGGCAGTGGCTTTAACCCACTGAGCCACCCAGGTGCCCCACGAATTCACATTTCTGAGCACTAAAGAAAAAGGAAAAAAAATATCATAGGATAAAAGAGAAAAATCACACTTACTCAGAGAGGAAAACACCTCAAATGACAGAAGATTTCTATTCAGAAACCATGGGGAACAGAAGGAAATGATGTCAACATTTTTTTCCCTACATATAATTGACATATAACATTGTGTAAACTTAAGTTTTACACAGTGTGATAATTTGATCTATGTTTATATTGTGAAATGGTTACAACATAAGGATAGTTAATGCAACCTTCACTTCACATAATTATCCTTCTTGTTTTACTTATTTACTTTTTTGTGGTGAGAACATTGAAGGTCTAGTCTCTTAGTAACCTTCAAGTACAATATAATACTGTTAACTACAGTCTCCATGCTGTACATGAGACCATCAGAAATTATTTTATATACAGAATTTTGTACCCTGTGATCACATCTCCCCTATTTATCTCACCACCCAGCCCCTAGTAACTTCTAATCTACTCTCTGTTTCTGTGTATTTGACATTTTTAGATTCCACATGTAAGTGATAGTATACATAATACCTTTCTCTGTCTTCCTTATTTCATTTACCATATTACTTTCAAGTTTCATCCATGTTCTCCTAAATGGCAAGATTCCCTTCCCTTTCATGGCTGAGTAGTATTTCATTGTGTGCATACACATGTATAACACATCTTTTTTTTATTTTTAATTTTTAAATTTCTTTTCAGTATAACAGAATTCATTGTTTATGCACCACACCCAGTGCTCCATGCAATAAATGCCCTCCATAAAACCCACCACCTGGCTCCCCCAACATCCCACCCCCCACACCTTCATAACCCTCAGAATGTTTTTCAGAGTCCATATTCTCTCATGGTTCAACTCCCCTTCCAATTTCCCTCAACTCCCTTCTCCTTTCCATCTCCCCATGTCCTCTGTGTTATTCCTTATGCTCCACAAATAAGTGAAACCATATGATAATTGACTCTCTCTGCTTGACTTATTTCACTCAGCATAATCTCTTCCAGTCCAGTCCATGTTGATACAAAAGTTGGGTATTCATCCTTTCTGATGGAGGCATAATACTCCATAGTGTATATGGACCACATCTTCCTTATCCATTTGTCCGTTGAAGGGCATCTTGGTTCTTTCCACAGTTTGGCGACCGTGGCCATTGCTGCTATGAACATTGGGGTAGAGATGGCCCTTCTTTTCACTACATCTGTATCTTTGGGGTAAATAACCAGTAGTGCAATTGCGGGGTCATAGGGAAGCTCTATTTTTAATTTCCTAAGGAATCTCCACACTGTTTTCCAAAGTGGCTACACCAACTTGCATTCCCACCAACAGTGTAAGGAGGGTTGCCCATTCTCCACATCCTCTCCAACACTCCTTGTTTACTGTCTTGTTAATTTTGGCCATTCTAACTGGTGTAAGGTGATATCTCAATGTGGTTTTGATTTGAATCTCCCTGATGGCTAGTGGTGATGAACATTTTTTTCATGTGTCTGGTAGCCATTTGTATGTCTTCATTGGAGAAGTGTCTGTTTATGTCTTCTGCCCATTTTTTGACATGATTTTCTGTTGTGTGTGTGTTGTTTGAGAAGTTCTTTATAGATCCTGGATATCAGCCTTTTGTCTGTACTGTCATTTGCAAATATCTTCTCTCATTTCGTGGGTTGCCTCTTTGTTTTGTTGACTGTTTCCCCTGCTGTGCAGAAGCTTTTGATCTTGATGAAGTTCATTTTTGCTTTTGTTTCCTTTGCCTTTGGAGACATATGTTGAAAGAAGTTGCTGTGGCTGATATCGAAGAGGTTACTGCCTATGTTCTCCTCTAGGATTCTGATGGATTCGTGCCTCATGTTGAGGTCTTTTATCCATTTGGAGTTTATCTTTGTGTATGGTGTAAGAGAATGGTTGAGTTTTATTTTTCTACATATAGCTGTCCAATTTTCCCAGCACTATTTATTGAAGAGACTGTCTTTTTTCCACTGTATATTTTTTCTGCTTTGTTGAAGATTATTTGACCACAGAGTTGAGGGTCCATATCTGGGCTCTCTACTCTGTTCCACTGGTCTATGTATCTGTTTTTATGTCAGTACCATGCAGTCCTGGTGATCACAGCTTTGTAGTAAAGCTTGAAATCAGGCAACGTGATGCCGCCAGTTTTGATTTTTCTATTTCAACATTTCCTTAACAATTCAGGGGTCTTCTGATTCCATACAAATTTTAGGATTGTTTGCTCCAGCTTTTGAAAAATGCTGGTGGAATTTTGATTGGAATGGCCTTGGAATTATAGATTGCTCTAGGCAATATAGACATTTGAACAATGTTTATTCTTCTGATCCAAGAGCATGGAATGCTCTTCCATCTTTTTGTGTCTTCTTTGATTTCTTTCATAAGTATAGCACATCTTCTTATCCATTTATCCATCAACGGACACTTAGGTTGTTTCCATATTGTGGCTGTTTAAATAATGCTGCTTGGACCCAGTGGTGCATATGTATTTTCAAATACCCAGAAGTGGAATAGCTGGATCATAGGGTAGTTCTATTTTTAAGCTTTTGAGGAAACCCCATACTGTTTTCCATAGTGGCTGCACCAATTTTCATCCCCAAAACAATACCTGAGGACGTTTCTCTATATCCTCTCCATATCCTCTTTTTCCATATCCTCTGTAACCCTTGGTATTTCTTGCCTTTTTTTTTTTTTGATAAACAGATACTGAATTTTGTCAAATACTTTTTCTGTCTACATCTGTTGAGACAATCTTATGATTTTTGCCCTTAATTTTGTTAATATGATATATCATGCTGATTGATTTATGGATATTGAACCATCCTTGTGTTTCTGGAATAAATCTTACTTGTTCATGGTCTATGATCCTTTTAATGTATTGTTGAATGTGGTTTGCTAATATTTTGTGGAGGATTTTTGCATCTATGTTCATCAAGAATATCGGCTTCCTGGTCTGGTCCTTCTGTTCTGGACACCAAGAGCTACAGCCTTAACTCCCATCCCCTCCTGCTCCAGACAGGGCTGGCCCCCAAGAATGGGATCTGGGAGGGGAGGCAGATGCACATAGCTCGGGCTCCTTGAAAATACAGAAACATGATAATGTGGACATGCAGCTTGTTTCAAACTGCACTAAGTGAACAAATGTTTAATTTCAAACCCTATTATTTGCCCTATAAATATGGCCCTTGTGGGGATGGTCCAATGGAAGTGTCCCCTGAGGGGAGGATGCTCCACCCTGGCCTTTCAGTCAGAACTCCGGCCTGAGTGTCTTCATGGGACTTTCCTTGCTGGTAAGGTGGTGTGTTTTAAGTACCCAGTATGAGGTACAGTGGCCTTAATCTCATTTCTTGCCTACTATTCCCTTCCTGTATGTGTAGATTTCTTTCCTCTTCTGTTTCTATTAGTTTTTCTATAATAATAATAAAGTTTTCTTTCCTTTTTGAAGCTTATACAAGGCTGTGGTTTATCTTTTGTGCAGCACAAGAGGGGACTCTGTGTTGTGATAAGGGCTACTGATGTAGAAGTTCATCACACTAAAAAATACCTTGGCAGCAACATCTAAATGGGCACGGACCACTCCGCTGGATGCCCTAGCCAACTTAAGTTGACACATAAAATTAACCACCATCGAGGAAAATTGAGGGGTTGAGTGATGGGAGAAATGACCCTTTGTGACGGTGAAGTGTGGATCCCCGGGTAAGGTCTACTTGATACAGGCTCTATCTGACTCTTAGGAAATGGCTCATGTCACAAAGTAGTGCAGTGGCTACGAGGACCCACGGAACAGCCAGGGTGCCACCTGACAGAGGAAGCCTCAGGCATCTGCCCCACTCAGAGGAAAGATGGCCAAAGTGTTGTGGTTGGACCTGCAGTGTACTCAAAACCTCCACAGCCTCTGCCCTCCTCACTGGACTGTCTGCTTGGCATCTTAAGGGAATCCCACCCCTGTTCCCTTTCCTCTTCTTAAGAAGGAACAGCAGGATGAGGAACAGGTGCAGGGAGTTTATATGTACCCAAGCAATCCTGCCCTGATTTCTCAAACCACTGGAGGGCAGTGAATTTTCTTGAAGGCACTTAGATTTCATTAATTGGTTAATTCAACACAAAACAGAAATATTGAGCTGAAAAGATAGAAAAAATAAAATTCAGGATTCAGACTTCATCTAGGTCCAATGAGGGTCCCATATGTCTCCCCGAGAGAGGAAATTCTGGGCCTGTCTTCCATCTCTCATGTCTCTGGCCCTTGCACAGCTCTGGGACCTGAGCTCAAGTGTTTGCCACATCCTTACCCATCTGCAGGAGAAAAATGGCTTCAGAGCTCGATGACATCCAGTCAGAGGTTTTATAAAAAGTTGGGCCCAAAGTTCACCACTTTTCTTTTGTGCCTTCAATTCTTTTGCCCCTCCCTGCCTCCCATTATTTGTTTCCCAGCATCTTTCGTTATTTTACCAGGGTTATTGATATGAAGAGCCAAGGTCATCATTTCTGGAAACTGAACCCATTTAAAATATTTTTAAATTGAAAATGGAAGCTCTTCATTCGATCTTGTAGCAGTTTGTCATTTTAGAACTAAGTTGTTCTCAGAGTTTCTAAGTTGACTTTTGTGTGTTCCTGTCATACAACTCTATTTTGGAGTTATTTTTGGCTCCTTACATTTCCACTGGGTACTTTCACAACCCACTGCTTATGAGATTTGCTTCTGTTCTCCCTGACTGCTTTGCATAAGCCCCTCCAGGCCTAGACCAGTGGCTCAGGCTGTATAAAAGGGGACTTTGCTACATGAACTGAGCTGCGTTGGGCAGGCAGGGGCACCAAGATGGCGTCACAGAGGCAGGTCCTCCTATCCTTGTTGCTGTGGGTCTCAGGTGAGAAGCTGAAAAGTGACACAATCCTTCTGGAGTAGTGTCATTTTAAAGAACTTTTTAAGATATATAATGAGAAACACTGGTTATTTCCAAAATAGACCCAATGATGTACAGCCATGTGGTACTATTAGGAAATGTGTTTGCAATGACATATTTCAGTGTGACTGGGATAAAGTGTGTCTGTATCACCATTTTTCTAATTGCAGGTGCCCATGGGGATATCACGATGACTCAGTCTCCAGGCTCCTTGGCTGTGACTCCAGGTCAACGAGTCACCATGAACTGCAGAGCCAGTCAGAGTGTTAGCAAATATGTAGCCTGGTACCAGCAGAAACCTGGGCAGTCTCCCAGGCTCCTCATCTATGCTGCATCCAACAGGGCCACGGGCATCCCAGACCGGTTCAGCGGCAGTGGGTCTGGGACAGACTTCACCCTCACCATCAGCAACCTCCAGGCTGAAGATGTGGGAAACTATTACTGCCAGATGGGTTATAACTATGCACCCACAGTGCTTCAGCCTCGAACACAAACCTGCTCCCTGGGGCACTGGGTCAGGGAGGCTTGGCTGCACTAGCTGCTTCCTCCCCGCTCAGCCCTGAACATGCCCATTCCCCTATCTGCCTGAGAAGTCATGTCTCCTGATTTACTCCTTGGAGGGCTTGTAAGGCCCAGCAGAAAATGAAGGGAGCAGACTTTTCCTGCAACTTCCCCACCACCTTTTTTTTTTCCTGAAGATTTTCTTTATCCATTTGCCAGAGAGAAGAGCATAAACTGGGGGAGCAAGAGACAGAGGGAGAAGTAGGCTCCCTTCTGAGCAGGGAGCCCGATACGGGACTCCATCTGAGGATGCTGGGATCATGACCTGAGCTGAAGGCTGCCACTTAACCGATTGATCCACCCAGGCATCCCTCCTACATCCTTTTTTGTGGGAGCTTAATGAAGACAAATGCTGTGAAGATGTCTTAGGGATGATGTCGGGAGTTTTTGTGCCCTAGGAAGGTGCATGTTTCCCAGGTTCCCACAGCAGGAGTGAGCCAGGAAGGTCTGCCTTTAGCCTCTGACAAAGGGCCATGAACGTTACACCCTGTGGATCTCCCTTCCTGCTCCTCTTGGACTCTGAGACATTCTCTTTTATTTCCTTATTCCCTTTTCTTCACCCTCCATCACCCTTCCACTCTGATCCTTCTCAGGATGAAACATTTGACCTCTCCTATTCAGAATGTCCCATGCGGAAGGTAGTGTCCCTCTTGCTTTTCCTTCCATGGGCCCTGTTTCCCAGCCTTCCTGGGCAGTGTCCTGCACATTCATTTCTGCTCCAGCTCCTTTCCTACCTCCCTTCTCTCTCTTCCCCATTTCTCCCAGGTGTACTCATTCTCACAAAGGGAATTCTCTCATTCTTTTTTGTTTTTTAAGGATTTTATCTATTTATTGCTGGTGAGGAGGGGCCAAGGGAGATGGTGAGACTTTCAGGCAGACACCCTCTCCAGTGGGGAACTGACGCCCGCTCTGTCTCACATGCCTAAGGTCATGACCTGAGCCGGAACCAAGAGTCGGATGCTCAACAGACTGAGCCACCCAGGTGTTCTGATTTCCTCACTCTTCAACCCTGTCACTTTAGGAACATGGGGACCCGTGCCTCAGCACCTTCTTTCACCACTTGTCACCTTTTTCTTTAACATCGTCCCTTGGGCATTCAGGTCTAATATTGTGACTGAAGGAAATTCAGCTCTAAGTGTGCCATAACTTGAGTCTCTTGGAAAACAGTTCATGAGCATGTCCATGTCTGTGTGAAAAGGGAGACATTCTGTGCATCTTAGTATTATTTCCTCACCTCCTTCTGAAATACATGGGTTGATGCGCTTTAGCTTCAGGAAGGACTGCAGCAAACCTGGTCAGTGTGCTCCAAACACCTTTACCTGCAAAACAGCTTCTCTTAATAATTAGAAATCTACCCCAAGGATCGCTATTAAGGGATCCATTTCTCTCATTCAAGGTATGTTTTCTGAGGGCCTCCTCTGTGTCCAGAGCAAAGACATCTGCTTTTGCCCCAGCTGGGAGAGCCAGGCGATAATCAACAGCATCAGTAAACATTTAGTATGCTGTGTTGGAGGGCTATAAAGGAAAGTGAAGAAAGGAAGCGAATAAAGGCTTGCCGAGTAAGAGTGAGTAGAAACTTAAAATCAGATGATGTATTGGTTAGCTAGCCTCATGTGATAAATCACCCACAAAATACAGTGGCTTAAGAGGGTAGCATGTTTGTGGCTGTCACGTTTATTGGTTGGCTGCACAGTTCTGTTAATATGGGCCCAGGCTTGATTGATCTTGATCGACCTTGGCTGGGTTGCTTGTGTGCTTAAAGTTGGCTGAGCCAGGAAGATCAACGGGTGCTCCTGATGTAGAAAGGCTCACATTTCTTTCTTTTTTTTTTTTTAATTTATTTATTTGTCAGAGAGGGAGCAGGAGCGAGCACAGGCAGACAGAGTGGCAGGCAGAGGCAGAGGGAGAAGCAGGCTCCCCGCTGAGCAAGGAGCCCGATGTGGGACTCGATCCCAGGATGCTGGGATCATGACCTGAGCCGAAGGCAGCCGCTTAACCAACTGAGCCACCCAGGCGTCCTTCTCTTTCACATTTCTGTGGTGATGGCGGGGGTGACCATCTTGACCTAGGAAATAGGAAATGGCATACTTGGCTTTAAGTGAGGACGGCGGAGGAGCTGTTAGAACGTGAAGAAGGAAGGAGAAAACGTGAAGACTGACGAGACCAGGAACATGAAGTATGATTGTGGGGCAGGGTGAAGGGCCTCAGGAGGTGAGCGGTCATGAATCAAAGTTGGAGCAGTCAGGATTTCTGTGTGTTTTTCTCCAAGAGGCAGGTGGAGGTTTGGAACTTTGCTACATGAAATGAAACAATGGAAGGCTGAAGAATATCTTGTGTATAGGGAGTTGTTATAAAGAAGGATCATGGAATTTCAGCTGAGGAAGGAGGAAATGGGATTATGAAGGGCTTAAAGACAAGAAAATATAGAAAGGTCAATAGATTCACTAAAAGCTAATTTTCAGAAAGCAGTAAAATTATGACTCTCATTGAGAGATAGTAATGATGAACACGTGTTGAATTATTTTACTCATATGCTGTGAAGGAACTAGGAAGATGTAAGTGGTTCAAAGGAAAAGTCAAAACACACAGATATATATGGAATAAAGGAAAGAAGTGCAAATAGAGACAAGCTGGTTCTCCAAGGTGAGGTAAGATGTCAACTAAGTCACTACCAGACAGGACAGAATCACCCATCTATCAGTTACCAACAGTTTATAAAGATTTGAAAGGAGCTCAAAGATAGTGACCAGGGCTGGACCCTGATAACCTGGAAAGGTCCGCTACAGACATGCAAATTTCCCATGGAAACACAACATATATTTTTCCTATAGATTTCAGGTCTTACTGTAATGAAAGCCAGAAATTATTGGCAGTGGCATACCCAGTGGACTGAGCTCCAGAGTTCTTAGAAGGGGTCTAGGCTGAGATACTCAACATTTTCTTTTAATATTTTATTTGTTTGACAGGCAGAGATCACAAGTAGGCAGAGAGGCAAGTAGAGAGAGAGGAAGGGAAGCAGGCTCCCTGCTGAGCAGAGAGCCCCATATGGGGTTCGATCCCAGGACCCTGGGATCATGACCTGAGCTGGAGGCAGAAACTTTATCCCACTGAGCCACCCAGGCGCCCTGATACTCAGCATTTTTTAAAAAGATTTATTTATTTGTTTGAGAGAGAGAGAGAGAGAGAGGGCACACCTGAGAGCATGAGAAGGGAGGTTGAGAAGCAGACTCCCTGCCGAGCAGGGCTCCATCGGGACCCCAGGATCATGGCTTGAGCTGAATGCAGAGCCTCAATTGGCTGAGCCACCCAGACACCCCTGAGATGCTCAGCATTGTAATGATGGAGAACTTTTCATGATTTTCTGATGGTGCACCTAAGGCATGACCATGAGAGTGACTGATCACGATTGGGTGGGGAAGAGACAATTGGAAGAGAATCAGCCAAACATCTGAGTGAGCAGGTGATGAAAGGGCACTGAAACTACCAGGAATTGTGATAGGCTGAGAGAGGCTCTAGGAGGCAGGAGCTAAAATATTCCAGAAACCAGGAGAGACTTTGGGGCTGGTGTTTGTCTGTAATTAGTAGTGGTACTAGAGTGGCATAGTCTACCTATCTTGATTTCAAACATTGTTCTTCCACTTTCTAAGCAGGCCTAGAAGTCTAGAAGAGGATGAAGGGGGCAACAGAAGCTTGGTGTAGGCTGCCAGGGAAACAGAAGCTCAGGGTTCTTTTAGAAGAGATGTGGGCTACTGAGCATCTCAGTGGTTTGGTGGGGAGCATCAGGGAGAAGTTGTTCAGGTGGTGAGTCCTTTATCTCTCCCAACTTCCATATTTTTTGTTTGTCAGCTTCTTATAATCTGCTTTTCTGTTCTTTCCAAATTTAAAACATTTTCTAGTGACAAAAGGAGCCTGCTCTTTGTTCCAGGTTTTGCACTAGAAGACTTTTTTTTTTTTAATGTTAAAAATATGTTGGGAAAAGAATAATGTGCATTGGTTCCAGCACAAGGATAGACTGAGATCTAGTGTTTTCTCCTTCATGAGATGTTTTCTCTGGATTAAAATTTGAATGGAAAAGTCAGGAAATAGGAATGCTCAGTAGATGGTGGCTACAAACTTCTGGTAGAGAGGAGGTTCTGCAAAGGGACAGTTGGAGGCAATGGGAAGCGTGGTAGGGACTTGAGTGGAGAGGGCCAGACTGGGGTTGTCATGACTAGCGTAAGATCCAGAGAGAGGGCTGAAGCCTGATTGAAAGGAAGTAAATGGAAAAACAGAAAAGGAAAATAGAGCTCTTTTGAAGAGGGGTCCCAACTGTAGATTTGAACATGAGGCCATGCAAGCTTTCTCCCCCACACCCCCAACAAAACAAAACAAGCAAATGAACTGCCTTGGCAATGGCGGCTAGTTAGTGAGAAGCAGCTGGGACACCTACCCCCTTGCGCAGGTATGATGCTTTATATGTGGGGTCCTGTCATTATGATGGTACATCCTGATGTTGGAAGACTGAAGTCAGCCATATTGTCTTTAGCTTGCAGGCTGCACATGGTAAGAGTCAAGTCTGTCCTAGAGCCACTGTCTCTGAACAGGCAGGCACTCCATTAACTCAGGTGGAAGGGAGGTAAATGAGGGCCTTTGGTCCATCCTGGTGCAGGCTAAACAGTGCTCCCTGCCCGTGTGGAGAGGACTCTCAGTGACCCTGCATCTGATGGAGACTCTCTTCTGGGGAACGGCCAGGGATCTGGAAGTATAGGAGAGTGTCATGTGCCCACTGGAAGCTGCCATCAGAGGCACACTGGGCTGATGCGGAGATGCTGTGTTTCTGTTAGAGCCAGAGTGGGCCTCCCAAGGTGAGGCCCGGCCCTAAACAAGCCTGTGCGTTTGGTGGCATTCATTTCCTGTCCCCTCCCAATACCACTCTTCTTAGGAAGCAGGAGGGTTGCCCCTGAAGGAATTCTCAACTGGGGACATTCTCTCACCTGGACCATAAATGCAGGAGCCTGAGGAACTGACACCATCAGGCTGCCTCTCACCCTCCCAAGGCTGCTTAGACCCTGTCTGCGGAAAAAACCCAGTGAGCAGCATCAGGCCTGTGGTGGAGGCAATAGGGGTGGAAAGTTGATGCAAAGCCCCATCGTGGACAAAACAAAGCTGGCAGAGTCCATGGTCATGGTGGCACCTGGTGATGCTGCCTGCCAACAACTCCCCTGGAACTCCTGCCATTGCCTGGCCTTCCCCCTGACCAGTGACAAACAACTAGAATGATTGGTTAGACGATGGCAAGTCACATGTAGCTCAGCCTGCTCCTGTCTAGGAAAAGTCACTGGGAGCTAATTGGGAGGGCATTTTGTAGAAGATGAAGAATTAGTTCATGAGAAAGTGTTGAGGTGATAGAGGATAGGATGTGCTCTTGTCCTGGGAGCTGGGATTCACACAGGTTTGTCTTCTGGGCTTTGTCACGGTTCCTGCTCACCACACGTCAATATTAGAGGCAGGGTGAACGTGAAGTTGGGCACGATGGGGGGGTGGTTTTCCATTCTGAGTAGGAGTGACTGCTCTGCCTGGGAGGGCTTCAGGAAGACAGGACATTGGTTTCCAGGACTGAACAGATAGAATCCCGGGCTCATCCACACTAAGGCAAGTTTCTTGATTAGTGTCTATTCCCAGCCTTCACCAGGGTTCCACGCTCAGCCCTTTCACCCCTTCCATGTCCTGAGGATATGTCAGGACTTAATTTGAAGGTCTTTTACTCAGTGTGGCTGACTTCCTCTCCCCATCGGAACCAGGTAATCCTGCGGCTTTCTCTGGGGCAATAATCACAACTTGAAATACCTTACTATGGTAATTCTAGGGATTAAGAGTGTTCCTGAAATAACCTATATCTTCACAGTGAGAGAGTCCAGGGCACTCCCCAACATGGCATCTCAGACTAAAAGGCAAAGTTTTAAGAAACTGGTCCCCAAATCCCTTGGGACACGCTTGAGTTATACTTGGAAATTTCTGGCAACCCCAAGTCCCACAGGATATTCTGAGAGCAGGTGTCCCATTTGGGCACAACCTCAAACTCTTCTGAGCTGATTTGCATGTTGTATCATTAGACAAAACCCCAGGCTGCTCTCAACATCCTTAAAGACAGCTGGTCAGGGCCCCCAAGAGAGCCTCTGGTCCAGCTCTCTGAGATGGGGTCCGAGACTCCCCTGCTGTGGATCCTGCTGCTCTGAGCTCCAGGTGAGAGGGGGACACATGGAGAAATGGTGGGCACACTCACTGTGGCCATGATGCTTGAGGTGTCTCTGTTTTATTGGGGCTGGAATTCAAACATTTGGCCTGGGGTTCCAGTTGCCCCATTACCTTTCATTTTCTGGTTCCTCAGATTGTTGTCCATGACTTTGACTACAAGGTCATCAGTGCTGTGGGCCTCCACCAGGATGCTGTCAGTAACTCTGTCAAATTTGTTGTGTTTCTTATTCCAGGCTACACTGAGGACATTGTGTTGACCCAGTCTCCAGCCTCTTTGACTGTGTCTCCAGGGAGAGGGCCACCATCTCTTGCAAGACCAGTCAGAAAGTGGGTGACATTTTGGGCATTACCCACTATATTATATGGTATCAACAAAAATCATGACAGCATCCGAGAATCCTGATTTATAAAGCATCCAGCCAAGTGTCTGGGGTCCCAGCCCAGTTCAGTGGTGGTGGTTCTGGGACTAAATTCAGTCTCACGACTGATTCCGTGGAGGATGGCGATGTTTCCAGTTATTACTGCCAGCAGAGTAGGGAGGCTCCTCCCACAGTGCTCTCAGTGTAAACAAAACCCTCCCCAGCCGTCTGCTCCATGAGGCTCAACTCCCGCAGGTGTTTCTCCTCATGATCCAGGGTCTCTGGGTGTTTGGTTAAAAGGGACAGACTATGAGAGAGGAGAATCTCAGGCTGACATGTGTCTGTGTGTTTGTGTTTTCCAGATAACCCATTTTATAATTTAACAATCATATGACTACAGGGCTCACATAGTCACCCTCCATGTTGTTCAGAAACTAAGAACTGGATGTAGTTATCTGTGCTCCTTTGATTCAGGTTTCTCCATCTCTGTATGTTTCTCAAAAATGACTTCTTCTCTTTTAGATATATTTACTTGTCCTTTTCCCCTTGTCCGATTTTGATGTCCTTTTTCTATGACACCCATCATGTATCTGGCTGATGTCTTCCCTTGTCTTCTTTTTCTGTTTTCTAGAACATTACAGGTAGAATGAACTCCAGAAGATGCCTGAGTATGCACAGGGTCAAGGATGAAAGGGTCAGTATTCACATCAGTCTCCACCCCTACCTTGGCATCCCTTGGGCTTCTGTATCCTCTCCAAGGGGAGCTGGGGAAACTGAGAAATAGTGACCTGCAACATGTCAGTGTCCTCAGATTCCCATTAGTTTCTAAGCTTGTAACACTGTGTCACCACATAGGAATTTTATTGTCGTATTCCTTTTTATTGTCCCACAAAAAGTTAGCACAAAGTTAATGGTTAAAACACATTGATCATCACATAGTTTCTAAGAGTCAGGCTTCTGGGCAGGGTTTAGCTGGGTTCTCTTCTTGGTTCTTCCAGGATGAAACAAGGTGCTGTCCAGACTCCTTTCTCATCCAGAGGCTTGAAGAATCTGTTTCCAAGGTCATTTCAGGTTGTGGGAAGAATTATTTTCTCTGTGACTATCTGACTAAAGGTCCTGACCTTTGGTGCTACAGGCCAGAGGTCACATCAATGTCCTAGAGGCCACTGAAAGGTCCTGACATGTGAGATCCTTACTAATCATACTAACAAGGGGAAATCCAACCATAAGAGAGAGATCTTAGTTCCTCCCTTAAGGGCTTCGTCCTGATTGAGTGAGGTCCACCCAGCATAATCTCCATTTTAATTAACTCAGAATTAAGTGATTTGGGATGGTAGTTACACCTGCCAATTCCCTTCCCCTCTGCAAGAGTGCCTGGGCTAGAAGGAAGGCACAGGCTCTGCCCACACTGAATGGGAGGGCATGAACCCTGAGCTATAGGTGTCATGGGCCCCCCCACGAAGGTCTGTCTGCTACAACTCTACCACTTACATAGGCCTTTTTGTTTGCTTATTTCCATTCTCTTTCTCCCAAGAGTCTCTGGTGCTGAGGACATCAAATACAAAATCTCCCCAGATAATGGATCATGAACAGCATCAGACCCACTTCTCAGGGCCATGTTTTCCTTCTAGGTTCTCATATGTCTCCTGTTGCTTCCCAACTGAAGAAATAGCCAATGTTTCCCTTGGCTTTGTGTTGAATTTGTAATAAATTGATAAATAATATTAGACATGTAATTTGAAAAATGCCTGAATTAGGAAAGAAAAAACCATCTCGTACGAATGACCTAAGCTCCTACCCTAAGAACCTAGAAAATAAAGAACAAACAAAATCCAAGCAGGTAGAATGAAGGAAATAGAACAATTAGAGTGGAAATCAATGGAATATATATTCTAGCCCCTCAAAATTTAGGATCCTTTTAAAAGCAGCATGGGGTAGAGAGCTAAATGTATTTTCATGCTAATGAGCGAATGGCTGCTTATTATTCAGTTTCAGACTGAAAGGTAAATGATTTGGCTCAAAAAAAAAAAAATGCCTGTTTTGGCTCAGCCTTCTAGGTGGGTGGAGTCGGGTTCTCTTTTCTAAGGGAGCTAGGGCCTGTCATTCATGGAACATCCATGCATGTATCTAGGCTCCAGATCACACACTGGGGTTCTAGATTCCCTCAGCTTTGGGGGTTCAGAGGTCTTTACAGAGACCTTAATGTATGGACAAGGGCTCGTTCAGCAGCATCCAGGGAAAGATGAGGTGCACCTGTGGGGGTTGGGATTTGCTGATAGAAATTATGTACAGCAGATTCTTACCACAGACGAAACTCACCTTCCACACTGCCGCTTTGTTTGGTAATGGAGTTGAATTAAGCTGTCTGCACAGAAACGTGTAAGTGATGCTCTGGTCCAGAGGTCCACACACCTCCCAAAAGCCCTGAGAACCTTCCCTCTCCTCTGCCCTCCTAGATGGATTTCTAGATTTCTAAGCCAGGACCCCCTCACCCACCGGCTGCTGATTTGCTTCTTCCTCTGCAACCACAAGAGCCTCGGAATTGTTTTTAAGGGGCATCCTTAGGAGAGCGGGTGTTTAGCTGGCGACAGGGCTCAGCCAGCATCATGTACTTTCTGGCTCATATTCTCAGTGTCTTGCTGCCTGGTGTCACAGCTGAGAAAGAAGGGAAGCTCAAAACTTACAACCTCTTTGCCATCAGAGCTGGAGTCTAGGACAAGCTTTTTCTTTCTTTGGGTTGAGTCTTTCGGCAAATCTGCATGTTGCGTGCTAGGAAGACGTTCTATACCTCTGTTTCTGCTCCCATTCATCTCTTCCGTCTCTCCCACTTGATCTTGGATTCCAGTGGGAGAACCATCTTGACCCATTCTCAGCCTCTCTGGCTGCTTTCCAGGAGGAGAGTCACTATCCTCTTGGAGCTGATCTTGGGGATCAGCTCCAGTATAAGCTCCAGCAACTTAAATGGATACCAACAGAAGCCTGGAGCTTCTTCTAAGCTTCTTGTTTAAGGCTCAGCAAGCCTGGTTTTGGGGTTCCCAGCTCGCCTCAGGGGCCATGGATGTGGGTGGGAACTCTTAACCATCTCACCATCCTAGGCCCTGGAGGCCTAAGGTGCAGCCCATTACTGTAGCCAGGAGGGGGCAGCAACCCACCCACAGTGTTGGAGACAGCAAGAAAAACTGTTGTGGGCCCAGCTGTGCTCCCTCAGATACCCTGAAAGTCATGGTCACTGCTTCTGAGTCTGGGAGACTTCATGGTGGCCCTCTGTGGTGCCTGGGCTTGGCTGACTGTAGAAGACGCTTGGCATTCAGAGAGAAGAGGAGGAACAGGGTCTTGGGAATGAGTCGGTTCTCAAAGGGCTCCGGTTTGGCGATAGTCTGGGTGGTGAAGGGAAAGGTGCAGGTGTGATGCCATTCCTCCAGAGCATTACTCTCTTTTTGTTTTTGTTTGTTTAAGATTTTTATTTATTTATCTGCCAGAGAGAGAGCACAAGTAGGCAGAGGTGCAGGCAGAGGGAGAAGCAGGGTCCCCACTGAGCAGAAAGCCGGACATGGGGCTCGATCCTAGGATCTTGGATCATGACCAGAGCTGAAAGCGAACACTTAACAGACTGAACCACCCAGGTGCCCACTTCCCACTTAGGTCATTCTTATAACAAAGTTACTTTCTGCACTGCCCCGTAAGGCTTTCTTTGCTATTGGGATTGAATTAAACCTGTCTGGACAGGAACTCATCAATAATGTCCTGGACCAGATGTTCACACATCTCACAAAAGCATTAAGAGCCTTCCCTCTCTTATGCCCGATTAACTTACACAAATGGAAGGACCACAGAGTCTTATAAGCCAGGACCTTCTCACTCACTCCCTGCTGATTTGATCTTCCTCTGGAACAAATAAACCTAAAATTTATATGGAACCAGAAAAGACCCCCAATATCCAAAGGAATCTTGTAAAAGAAAACCAAAGCTGGCGGCATCATAATTCCAGACTTCAAGCTCTACTACAAAGCTGTCATCATGAAGACAGTATGGTACAGCCACAAAAACAGAAACATAGACCCATGGAACAGAATAGAGAAACCAGAAATGGACCCTCAGCTATATGGTCAACTAATCTTCGACAAAGCATGAAAGAATACCCAATGGAAAAAAAGAAAATCTCTTCAACAAATGGTGTTGGGAAAATTGGACAGCCACATGCAGAAAAATGAAACTGGACCAGTTTCTTAGACTGTACACAAAAGTAGACTCAAAATGGATGAAAGACCTTAATGTGAGACAGGAATCCATCAAAATCCCATAGGAGAACACAGGCAGCAACCTCTGTGACCTCGGCCACAGCAACTTCTTGCTAGATGTGTCTCCAAAGGCCAGGGAAACAAAGGCATACAATGAACTATTGGGACTTCATCGGGATTAAAAATCCTTTTGGTAGAAATAAAGTGGTGGTAGAAATAGAAAAAAGGGAACCATGACAACACAGTGATAGCTTACATTGCACCATTACTGTGCTAGTCTATGTAGGATAACCAGCTCTCCAGAAAAATAAAAGTTCAGAAAAAGGAAATATTTGTTTATTTATTTATTTAATATTTTTACAACATAAGGAATCGAGTCAGTGATACTGTAATAGTATTGTATGGTGACAGAGGTGGCCATAGAATAATGTATAAACTTGTTGAATCACTATGTTGTATAGATGAAATAGCAGAGCCCTGTGTGTCAATAAGGCTAAAACAAAAAAAGAGGAAACACTTAAAATCTGCGATCCAACCTTCTTCCACAGGAATCCAAAGAAAATGAAGTTCTGGTTCAGGGTTGGTGTTCCAGGAGGCTTCTGAATTCACCTCCTCTTATGGACACGTGGAACCTGCAGCCACACGTGGGACAACTCTCACTGTGAGACATCCAGAAACTAGCCAAGGGACACCTACACATTGGGTTAAAGAGGTCATACCCACATTGAAACCTGTGCACAAAGCTGGGACACATTTTTGCCATGAACTCCACCTCCAGCAAAACAGTATACCATTGGAAGGGAACGTGTAACTCCCGGCTTCTCCCTGAAGAGCAAAAGGTTTGGACCCAACTTCAAGTGCCCCAACTTGTAAGACTTCCACTTGAAGAACCAGCCCCGAAATACCTCGATCTGGAAGGCAGCAGGGCATGCACAGAGACCCCCCAAGATAACAGCAAATGAGGAAACAGGGAGCAGACAGAACTATTCACCTCCCAGTCTTACCCTCAAAGAAGCCTATTTTCAGATCTTAAAGGCTGCTGCCTGACAGTTAGGCTTCCAATTCAGAACACATCTAGGGGCTGACTGCATTCCTCCCTGGAAATCTGGGAAGCCTGTGTTTGTGCTCTACATTCTCTCTCTGCCCAGTTCTAGGTCCCTGGTGTCTCCCTGGAAAGAGGTTGTGAACTTGTCTGGTGCCCCGGCACCCCTTGACCACCTGGCTCTGTTGGCCAGCAGGGCTGAAGTTCTCAGACCCACAGGGCTAGAGCAAATAGGGACAAATAAGTATTTGCAGAAAATAATACCTGTGTGTTAGAACTGGCAAAGTCATACTGGCAATAAACTTACAAATATTATAATAAGCTCATGATAAACTTCCAAACAGATGAACTTGCAAGAATAATATTTGTGTATTATAATTTTAAGTAATACAATAAATATGTATAGTAGATGGTAAGACTTTATTAATTTGATATTTTTGACTAAGTACAAGATTTTTCTGGATTGCTTTTCTGCAATTTCATTTATTATGGCATCAAAATTTGTACTTTTGGCAAACTCAATTTCCATATGTATTTGAAAATAGCAGTGTCTTTTTGCAAATACAGGACCTCAAATATTTTTTGATAATTTTTAATTTTGAAAAGGTTTTTTCTGATACAAAAGAAGAAAAAGCCCTGAGTTCGGGATATTTTATTGTCTGCAACAACATTATAATGCCTTTCTGATTAATTATTTTGAACTGTTAATTTTGATATGTCTAGACATGATGAACCATTTCTAAAATAACGACTTAACTCTTCACACAAATTAGTTTTTTGTAAATATGATTTAGTGTTAGATGCAAATGTATACCATATCTTAACGTTCTGACGTTTCTTGCAATATGTCCATATAAAACATGAAACTGAAAGTAGCTCCATAATTTGCATACACTTCAAAACACCTGTTTATTACATTCTATCTCTGTTCCTTCAATTACAACTAATTTTAAAATTGTCCTATTAGGTTGTTTTGTCTGAAGCTTCATATAAAATAATGCTCTTCATCAAATGTGATAATATTTAAATTTAACATTTACTTCTAGGATTGTGGCTACTAAGTTTACATTGCCATAGCAGTTTTTAAAAACGAGATCCTAAATTCCCTGAAGAATTCTTATAATTCTTTTTTGGCATATTGGTATGCTATGCTACACTCATTGCAAGTGTAGCTACCGTTTCTCTCCGCACAACACTGTTGCAATATCATAGACTATATTCCCTTCCTTGTACCTTTCATCTCTGACTTACTCATTCCATAACTGGAAGCCCTTTCCTACCAATCTCCTTCACACATTCTTCCCCTCCTGCCTGTTCCCTTCCCCTCAGGTAACCACCAGTTTGGTCTCCTTATTCATGGGTCTTTCTGCTTTTTTGGTTTGTTTGCTTGTTTTGCTTTCTGTTTTAGATTCCACATATAAATGAAATCATAAGATGCTTGCGTTTCTCTGGACTTACTTCACCTCACAATACCCTACCGGTCCATCCATGTTGTCCCAAATGGCTAGATTTCATTCTTTTTATGGTTGAGTAAAATTTCATTGTGTCTAGGGACATGATCTTTACAGGATTAGGAGCTTATATCTGCTCTGGGTTTCCAAGTCTGTTTGGGAGCTTGAAGAAAAAGGTTTACTAATCGTTCTTAGCCATATTTTCTGTGGGGTTAGTGTGTATAGAATGTCATCTAGAGGACATAATAAAAGAGCAGCTAGCGTAACTGGGAAAGAAGAAATTCACAGAGTGGGAAAATAAGCAATAATAAATTATGAAGGATATCAAATATTATCCTACTGAAAATATCACAAAATTTGTTAGCTCAAAAATGTATGTAATTGTGTTGCCACAAATATACCTCAGGTTTCTGATGCTCAGGCTGAGTAATTGTCCCTAACCCATGCACACAAGCCAGGAGTGTCAAGGTGAGGTTCAGGGTGGCTATCCTGGCAGCTCACCGCTCAGCCCCACAGGATGATCACGTCCCTTCTGGAGCTGGCTGTGCCCCGCTGAGGCTGCATCCAGGGCCCAGGACTCAAACCAGAGCACTCAGCTGCACGTTACTGCCCTGAGTCCCCAGCACCTGCCTCTGATGCCAGCTCAGAGCCTCTGCTGTGCCCGCTCCCCGCTGAAGCAACACACGTGCCCAGTGGGGACTGCCAGACAGAGAGGTTTGTGTTCGGACCTGAACCACTGTGGGAGGATCGTATGTACCTTGATAACAGTAATAAACCCCCCACATCATGCCTCCACCCTGCTGATTGTCAGGGTAAAATCTGTCCCTGACCCGCTGCCACTGAACCTCTCAGGGACCCCAGTGAAATGGTTGGAAACCTTGTAGATCAGAAGCTGTGGAGACTGGCCTGGCTCCTGCAGCTACCAATGCAAATAGGTGTTTCCATTATTGTGCACAAGGCTCTGACTTGCTCTACAGGAGATGGAGGCCGGCTCTCCAGGTGTAATGGATAGGGAGAGTGGGGTCTGAGTCAACACGACCTCCCCATTGGATCCTAAAATAATGAGAGACAAGTACAGATTTGAGGCAATATTATAAGCCATTTTTATGATTTTAAATTTCATTTATGGTAGGCTAAATCATATTTTGTGATTTGATTCCTATTCTAAATATATCCAATCTCCATGGATAACCCAAGAATTGCAGGGCACAGAGTAGCCGCAGGTTTTTTTTTTTTTCAGCATCTCACTAAAGCACTGTTCTTTGTTCCCTTTAATTTCTCATAATTTTCATGGATCAAAAAATTAAATACCCTTGCTGGAGGACAATCTCACCCCTGGACAGAGCACACATAGGGACTACCAGCACCCAGGCAGCTCACCCTCCCCACCCCAATCTCCTTCCTCATCCCACCTCTGCTCTTACCTGGGACCCAGAGCATCAGCAGCCCCAGGAACTGAGAAGGGAACCTCATTTTGAGAAGCTGATCTGATGAGTCCTGGTAAGTAAACACAAGCTCAGAGCTGACCTTTATGTAAGACTTCCAAGGCAAGGTCCTCCCCAGGGGACAATTTGCAAAAATGCAAATCCGGGGAGGGTGTGTGTGTGGCAGAGTGGAAATAGACAAAGGTAGGGTGCAGGTCCCTCTCCTGGGAGTGCATAACTTAAAATGTCTTCTGTGTGTGGAGGAAAACTAACAGAGGCAAATTCGATACTGCATGTGTGGGAAGCAGGATCTCCCTGTGATAATCAGGATCTGTGGCAGGACACAGTGCTCATAGCCCTGCCTTCTGAGAAAGCTCCAGAGACCCTGAGGATATATGAATGAGTATCCAGAGTCCATATATCACAGGTGAAAGGCCATCCTGCTTGGATTCCTCTCAGGTAATGTCCAGGAGGAAACAGGTCCCACTCCCACTCCCACTGATTGACGGGCGATCTCCAGATCCCAGGATGAACTAGAGTCTCTGGGATGTGCTGTTTCCAGGTTAATGGCCTTAGACAATTTAATAATGATTTTAAATGAATTAAAGTAACCCAGGACCAGGTGAATTATCTACTCTATGAGAAGATGAAAGTGAGAGGAACTTGACAGGTAGAAAGGAATCTCTCGGGACACCTGGGTGGCTCAGTGGCTCAGTTGGTTAAGCAGCTGCCTTCGGCTCAGGTCATGATCCCAGTGTCCTGGGATCGAGTCCCGCATCGGTCTCCTTGCTCAGCAGGGAGCCTGCTTCTGCCTCTGCCTCTGCCTGCCACTCTGTCTGCCTGTGCTCACTCTCTCTGACAAATTAAAAAAATATATATATTTAAAAGAAAGAAAAGAAAGGAATCTCTCACTTATAGGAGGAGAACTCATAGTCCTGGAGAAGAGAATAGGATAGAAGACAGAATTTTATACTTGAAGCAGTGAGTATGAAATTTGTGGTAACCGATTGTTACAATGTGGTGTGTATCCTGTCATACTTCTGTCTCCGTACCCAGAGAGACTGATAGACGGATAGGTGGATAGTAGACAAGAAAGACGGATGATAGACACATACTCACCATATGATGCCTATTAGATAAGGTAGACACACTCACACACACACCATATCAAACAGAGAGATTTCTTAAGTCAACATTGCCTAAGAGGGTGGATAGAATGAATAATGTTTCCCATTTCCCAGAAACAATGATTCCCCTTCCCATACAGAGGCTTCCTCATCATCTGTAACCACTTTCTGTCAGGGGTCTGGTTCCTTGTTAGCTCTATGTGAGAAGTTGTTGTCTCTCACGAGGCTTTAATGTTCAGCATCCACAGCTCTGAGTCTATAGTTGAAAATGAGATTCTGTAGGTGAGAATAGCAAGGACTGGGATAAAACGTCTAATAATTTGGCGTCACTCGTACCTATGACAGACATTTTATGAGGTGTTTGGTGAACCACAGTAACCGTGGAAGAGGGTGCAAGGTCAGAGGTGCGTGGGGCATCAGTTTACCAACCATCCTTCATTAAGGTAGGAACATAGCCTGATGATTCTGCTGTGTCAGCCTGATGTAGGTGTTAGGTGTTCGTGTGAATTGTGTCAACCTCAAATTACCTCACAAATGAAGTCAGTGTTGGGCAAATGAATTCCTGGAGAAACCAAAGGAATAGAATTTGTAGTTCTGTTAGATCTCAGCTATTTCAAATCCAAGGTCATACTGAATTGAAGAATTACTGAATATATGCAACTCCAGGCAAGATTACACAACAAATCTTGGTCTGAATATCTTCTAGGAAATCCTCCTAGAGTGCAATTTTGTACCATAGTGGGAAGAATTATTATGTGAAAGTGGTACTGTAAGTAAACCCTGAACTCTCTGGAGGGACTTGGGTACTGATGACAAGTTGTGATAGAACTAGGACTCATAGCCCATGTCCCGTATGTTGCAAAAGTCTCCTTTTGTGTTTATTCTTTTGGTTGTTTATCTCTAACTTCTTGCGCTGAAATACCTAAAAAATGCAAAACCTTCTAAAAGTTCTTTCTTGACAGAAAAGGCTTTAAAATTTTCCTCTGCTCCCTGTAGACTGAGGAAATATTGTTCCTATTTCCTAAGTGGAGTCTTTATCTCCTGTGTAGGTAGGAACTTTGTTGTGCCCTGGACAATAAAAGTGAGTTCATCAACATTGGTGATTGCACACCACACAGAAATCATTGGCATCTGTAAAGGATGTAAGAAGAATCTCCATGAGGTCCAGGTGGGGAACAGGACTCTAGGAGTCTCTAATCTTGACCACCTTCACCTCAAGGAGCAAGGACTTACGCAGGTGGGTTTCATTGAACTTTCGCTCTGTGCCAGGGGACGTCCCTTTGGAATTCATAAAACCAGAAGCCAGGGTGTGTTTTGTGTCCCTTGGGGTGGTTTTCTTGCTGCTTTGTTTATGTGAGTCCATTAATCTGGGGTCAGGGTATGTGGATGGGGAGTGTGATGCTGTTGTACATTCTGTAGAACTTGATCTATACATTTTCTCAAGCCAAACTGCCCAAACTTACAATGCTTTGGCAAGTGGATGGACAACAGACCAGTGTCCTGACTGAGCCCAAACGGAAGATCTCTCTGCTACCCAGCAGAGGGAGTGTCCCCAACAGGAGGGGTTGGGTAGATTTGGGGGCCTGTGACTGAAATGGGTCACCTTTTCTAAATAACTGCAAATATTCACCCACTAGAGGATGAACTCACAGAGAATAGTTTTGGCTCCAGGCGGCTCCCATATATATGTGAATGTGTTGATCTTTTGACTTTATAAGTTATTTGAAAGCCCTGATCTCCATATACGTAATCTGAATTCCTTCCCAGTATCATTCTTTTCTTTGCACTTTTTGGAATAAGTAAATAAGTAAATAAATTTTCTAGAGCTGAGACTCATGTGAGTCCTGTGAAGAAATGGGAGCAATGTTATTTTGGCTGCAAAGGGTATTCCTGTATTGATGCTAATCCTTGGGCAGGGCCCCCAGTCACCACACTCTAATCGGGGAAGGAGAGACAGAAGTTCTCTCTGAACATAGGCCACCTCATACTCCCTCTGTTTAATAAACTCTTAACTTTTTGTAGCAATTTGCATCTCCAGCCCCAACGTGTCTCCTGTGAGGGATGGAACTTCCGTCCTGAGGAGTTCTCATGAACTCATACAGCTTTCTTGTCAGTTAACAAATATTCTTCCATGCTTTCATTTGAAATGGATTGTTTCTTTGTTTGTGTGTTTGCTTTTTCTCTGTGGAAAGTTTGCTCCCTTGTCTCCTCCAGCAGTGCAATGCCTTCCCACATGTGTCCTTCTAACAGAGAGCTTTCTCATCAGGGCAGAGAGGACACATTCTGAGCTCATGCCCAAAGCCCCGAGTTCTTTAGGAAAAATAAGGAAGCCAGATTTTCTCAATACATCTATGGCAAAATCTTAAGGTCATCCCTTTGAGAAGTGGCCTTCCCCTGAGTCAATGTGCTTGAGAGTAGGAACTGAATGAGGTCTAGGACCTGAATCAGAAGCTGTGACTTTAGGCTTTAGCTGCTCTGAACTAGAGTTTTCCAGCTAGAGAGAAAAAATACTCTTAGAGTCAGAACATTGACTTAATTTCTCATAACATGTGCTCAATGATCTACTGCCCCATCCTCTCTTTCTGACATTATTCTGTCCTTGTCTATTTTGGAAAATGGACAGCTTCTCCCTATGCAGGTTATTCTGACCATGTGGTCTGTGCTACTCTCTGACTTCATTGGTCACAGGCATTGTTCCCCGGAAAGCAGACTCACATTGATTATAGCATGTGCGACACTGGCTGGGGAATATTCTTGACATCACCACCTCCAGAAAGAGAATGCAGGATTGGGCAGAGGGAGAGTAGAGCTGGGATACAGTAGAACAAAAGCCTAAGTGAGCCCCCAGTTTGTGACAGGAAAGAAAAATGACTTTAGCTTTGTTTAGGGAAGACCTCAAATCTGGGTCTATATTCATCCCATGTGTATGTTTCGAGAGGAGTCTGGTGTCCAAGCACATTGTCGAGAACGTGTCCCCACTGTCGCACACACTGGGCACAAGGAACCACCCCGGGGTGGAGAAGTTCCAGTGCACAGAAGCCAGGTGGCGGTCCCTGACCAGCTGTGTGGAGGTCACCAAGCACTTTCAAGAGGGAGCTTCCTCAGGGGCACAGCCTCCTGGCTCTGGGTCTGCTCTCTGCGGCTTCATGTCCACACTTCATCCTCCAGAACAGCTGCCTGTGGCTCTGCAGGGTGGCATGCAGACTCCCCTCTGAGAAGGACTAGCCCATTGGGAGTGTCATCATCTAATGGGAGTGAAGAAGGTACCTCTGTCTCTGACCAGCTGTAGACAGGGGGTTCCAATATTCCCTCCTCAGGTGTGATTAGTTTGCTAGAGCAGCCCACATCACTTCGAGATACACCTACTTATATTTCCCAGGTTATTAAAAAATAGGATAAAGATTCAGATGAGGAGCTAGATGGAGAGATACACAGAAGGGACTGGGAGGATCCTGAGTGTAGGAGCTTCTGTCCCCATGGTGTTGGGATGTGTCACTCTCCCTGTGTGGATGCGTTCACCAGCCTGGGAGTTCCGTGAACCCTGCTCTATTTAGAACTTATGGAGGCTGTGCCAAAGAAAAAAGTAGGCTTTGTCTGTATTCAAATAATGACCTTCACACTTCTTCACTCAGGCTTTACACTCTAATTTCACTGAGATAAGGAATAAGGACAAGAGATTCAAATCTTATATTTTGGCAGCTCTTTAAATACATTTCTGGTTTGCAGTATTCTTGTGCCTCTAGGGTTTCCCAGCTTTGCTTCAAGGACGGCCCCACCTTCATTTGCAGCTGCTAGAATGGTGTGGGGAGGGACCATCCTGTCCGTGTCCCGGTCAGCTTGGCCGAGGTTGTCACTGTGCAGGAAATGACTACATGTGTCTTCAGCATATCTAATCCTATGGCTGACATGAAAGAAGAAGGAAGAACATGTCTGTGTCCTGACCATGCAGTTTCTGCTCTAAGCGAATCTGCTTTGGTCCTCACCTTGCTAAGCTGCTCTTCTTGCATCCCAGCCAGAGCCGACTGGTGAGGTGGGGCAGGTCGGATCTCAGAGCAAGTTGGGATTTCTGTCTCTACTGTTGTGCTTTCTGCTGCTCTGTGCCCTGCCTGAGAAGAGGAAGGTGGAAGGAAAATGATACTCCGAGTGTCCTTGCCATGGAAGCTGGGATTGAGAGTCACAGAGGGTCTCATGACATTAGACATGTGCCTGAGAGGATCTTTCTCCAAGAAACTGATCCTTCATTCCAAAATACTTCCTCTGAAAATCCAAATACAGACACACATTAGTGTGGATTAAATTAAGTCCTGTATTTGTCTTGAGTTTTGCATGGCTAATGCAATCGCAGATTTTTCAAATGGAAAATTGAATTTTAGTAATGGAAACAGACATAGAGCAAACATTTTTATAGGATAATTTATTGTCTTGGCAATTAGAAATAAATTCTAAGCTGAACGTACATATGAGAGGACAAGCATTGTTACCTACCAGAGGCCACTTACCGTACAGACCCAATGACAGTAAAACTTTGCTAAGAGAAAGTTAAGGAGACTTGAATAAATGGAGAAATATTACACTTTCATGCATCCAAAGACTCAATATGTCTGTCTCAACACATTGATCCTTAGTTACAGTGTACTTCCAATAAAAACCCAGTTACTTTATTTTGCACATTGTAAAATGTATAGGGAATTCTGAGCTGAAAAGATCCAAGACAATTTTGAAAATTGAGAGTATTGAGAGAATACTCCATTGTCTATTAAGACTTATTTAAATACACATGGCGGTCTTGGGTGGCTCAGTCAGTTAAGCATATGCCTTTTTGCTCATGTCATGATCTCAGAGTCCTGGGAAGGAGACCTGAGTCTAACTTCCTGCTCAGTGGGGAGTCTGCTTTCCCTCTCCTTCTGCCCTTCCCCCCACAGCTTGTATTCACTCTCTCAAATAAATAAATGAAATCTTTTTTAAAAAAGACTTATTTATAGTCACAGTAGTTAGGGCACAATAGTATCGCCACAAAGACATAAGAGAGACCAGGGGAATGAAACATAGTCCACAAACAGACATATATCTATGGGGATGCTTAATTTGTGACTCGTGGCTCCTAAGACAATTAACAAAGGAATGTTCTTTGTAATATAGTGGGATGGTTCAAGTGGACATTCCTACTGAAAGAAAAATGAAATCTGATCCCCTACTCTGTATCATGTCCAAGAACTCAATCCAGCTAGATTATAGAACTAAAGTCCAGTGATAAAGCTTAGAAAAATAGTAAGTCATAATATATTCATCAATTTGAGGTATGAAATGGGTTTTCAGATAAGACATGAAGGGTACTCCATATGTAAGATTGGTAATTTGGGTGACATCGAAATTATTACGTTTCAAAACTACCACTCAGATAAAGCACAGAGGAGATAGAGATGCTTGCAAATACCATAACTGAAGCATCCATTCCATTCTAGATCAGTAACTGGTTGTTTCCAGTTTGGAGTTGTCATAAGCAACGCTATCATGACATTCCCTGAGCACGTACACTCTCAGTTCTGTTGGGTATATCAGAGTACAAAAGTACTGAGTCCCGGGGTGTGCATATATTCCTCATTTGTAGCTAATCACAAACAACTTTCTGACACGACCATGCCAATACACATCTCAGCAGGAGCACATGAAATATCCACTAGTTCTTGAGCCTCAGTACAACTTAATCTTGGCAGTTTGCTCAACATTAGCCCATGTGGTTGTGCTGTAGCCACAACACTGTGAGATTTTCATGGGCAGTTTTTTCATTACTGATCAAATTTACCCAGTTTGTATATTATTACTTAACATATTTGCAGAAGTAAGTGCTTATTTTGACTCTTTATTGCCCCTTACTTGTACTAGTTATCTCTCCAGGCTTATTAGAAGCTATTTGATGATTACATGCATTGCAGATTCTGGGGTTTCCCTGGTTAGACCCATGTCCTAACTGAGGCAGATCTCCCCCCAGAGCACTGACCCAGGCATTGACATGGGCTCCAGACAGCAGGGTAGGCTGCAAAGGGCCATCTGGGTCCCGAGACTATTCACTTCCTCTTCTCTGCCCTTGAGCAACCCATCCCCAGGTGGTCATGGCAGAGGATGCTGAAGGCTCAGCCTGAGGGAAGAATTTCTCTCCTGCGTCCTCCTGCCTTACCTATCACTTAAACTCCTCCAGATGGTGTTTGGCACAAGCTCATTGAGAAGAAAATGGAAGCCATTCAACTCTTGCTTTCCCAACATTTTTGTACATTTCAAGGAAGCGGTTTTATCACTGCTACTCCAACTTCCAAATGAATTGTCATCACATCAGGAGTTAGAGCTTACTGACAGTCAGATATTATCCATCCAAAGGTCCTGATATTATTGGGGAAGTCCATGAAGTCACCCTATTAGGGCTGGGGACAAAGCTCTATTGCTTATGGAAGTGTGATACTGATCCCATTCACTTGACTTCCCTTTCTCTCAGTTTCTGTGTCTTTGAAACTGTGACAACAATGGTTCTGTTTGCAGTTGAAACAAAAGTAAGGTATTTAGCACTGTATCAAACATATAACGTATTTTGTTTTTTATTTTATTATTATCATTACTGCGTTCAGTATTCCCATAATCATGGTCATCAAGGTATACTGAGGAACCTTATAGAGAGACACGTGGAAGACAAACTTAAACTAATCCAAGTATGTCTCATCCACAACCACATTAAGATCTAGGGCTGTTTTTCATCAACCAACTCACAATTCCTAAACAGAATTATTTTGTCTTGATCCATAGTAATTGCTCAGGGGTTCAATCAAGCCTATCAGACCTATTCATCGTGTTTCTTTTTATCGCCCATACCAAAACCTCACCCAAAAAAGGTTAAAATATCATAAGTTGTTCTTCTTTCTTACATAATCCCTATATTGTCTTTTTCTTCTTTTCTCTAGTTCTTTAATACTTGACCCATGACTTACAGGAAGGAAAAATTAACCCCATCAGTTTGGGGGACCTTCTGTAGCATACTTTCAGGTTTCTGGGCCTTGGGCCTCTATAAAATGTCACATTGAGAAATATCCCCCAGGACAGTATTTTATAAAATGAAGGATTTTATCTGTTCATAGGCTAAGGAATGAGTGTCATGATCATCATATGTTTTAATAATAAAAGCTAGACTAATAGATTAAAACAGAGTATAATATAATAAAATAAAAAACAAAAGTATATTGTATGGATTGATGGTAAGAATAGCTTCATAGATATTTTTTCTATTAGACACATGCTGTGTAATGTGTGCAAAGATGATCCAAAAATAAAAGGGATGCTGGCTTAAGAAATGCCTGAAATAGGGACGCCTGGGTGGCTCAGTTGGTTAAGCAGCTGCCTTCGGCTCAGGTCATGATCCCAGCGTCCTGGGATCGAGTCCCACATCAGGCTCCTTGCTTGGCAGGGAGCCTGCTTCTCCCTCTGCCTCTGCCTGCCACTCTGTCTGCCTGTGCTCACTCTCTCTAACAAATAAATAAATAAAATCTTAAAAAAAAAAAAAGAAATGCCTGAAGTACACGGAGGTTTGCTCACTTTTCCAATTCTGTACAAGACTTCCATACTATTCCTATGAATCAAAAAATTAATTGTGATGTATTTATGTAATAGTGAACTATTCAGCAGTAAAAGAATGAATTACGGCCACACCAACAACAGAGATGAAGTTCAAAGAACACATTGATCCAAAGAAGCAAGACATCAAAAAAGTACATACTGTATAATTCCACTGATATGAATTTCTAAATCAGAGAATATCTGCTCAATGTGGATAGAACACAGAAGAGGGGTGGCTTCTAGTGGTATGTGTGTGGGGGCTGGGCATGGAATTGACAGGGAAGGAGACTCATGGAGCTTTTGGGATGCTAGAGAGAGTCTCTGCCTTGACCTGTGTTTAGTTGTACTAATTTTTTTTAATGAATGTAGTTAAATAATGAGTAGAAATTATGGAATCAAAATAACAGATTCTTTTCTGTCTTCTTCCTTTAGAACCACTGGCATGTTGAGTAACATAAACTCTGAGAACCCCTGATTTCTCATCTCTAGAGGATTATTGTGAGATGAATTGTATTAGATGATTGAGTCCTTTGTACAGTATTTGATACATAGTAAGTCCTTAAGATTTCACTCAATGGCAGTTGGTAGTGTCGTTGTTGATGTTTATTAGTTTTATTATTAGTAGTAGCATTATAATAGTAGTGCCCGAAGTATTAATACTAGCATTGGTAGTACTAGTATTTGCAATACTAGTATTAGTTGTAGCAGTATTAGTAGTATTAGTAGTGTTTCCTTGGATTTGGGTTCCCTTTTTTGCCTACTTCAGAGTATTTATCAGAGATAGGATTCAAGGTCCATCCTGTGGATGAATTACGTTGCAGGCCTGCAAGAGAAATTTCATTTTAGAGTTCCTGAGGTCTGGTATTTGTGTCATCAAGAAAGGAAGCTTTCAAAGGACAATGTCCCTTGATCCTTGAGCCCCGCTAAACCTTCCTCAAAGCAGCTCCTGCCTGGATGAACAGACCCAGAGCAGAATGCAGCTGCTAGAACCACCAGGAGCACAGCCCACTGCTCCCCCTGCGGTCTCCACCAGCCCAGGGTTGGGGCTGTTCCACTGTGGGAGGAAGGATATAATCTCGCTGGCAGTAATAACTGGCAGCATCCTCAGCCTCTACAGTGCTGATTTTAAGGATGAATTCTCTGTCTGACTGAATGGCAGAGAACTGGTCTGGGACACCAGTCTTGAGGGTATCAGCATCATAGATGAGAAGCTTAGGAGCCTGACCTGGTTTCTGCTGATACCAGCTCAAGTAATCGCTGACACTCTCGTTGACCCTGCAGGTGATGGACAGCCCTCCCTCAGGGACACGGAGAGGAAGGCCGGAGACGGGGTCAGCCCCGTGTGCCCGTGGGCAGCTGGGTAGGAAGCAAAACACAAAGTCAGCATTTTTTACCAGGTCCCACCCCATGTTCCACCCAGGAGATTCTGGCGGCCATGGTCCCCTAATCTGAGAGCACTGGGTTTCTGATGGGAGGGGAGACCCTGGGTCAAGGATCCAGAGTGAGGATCCCTTGGGAGATCCCACAGTTAGGAGGAGAGGACTCCCACCATCTCGGGGATGTCCTCTGCACTCCCCTCCTCCCCTGGGAGGCAGGCCAGCAGAAGGCAGAGGAGTTGGGTCAGGACTCCCATGTTCCATCCGAGGCCCACCCTGAGGCTCTTTTTTGCCCTGAATGTCTGAGCAGCCTCTTCATGAAGATGCTGAAGAGCAGAAATGGGCTCTGGGGGAAGCATGCCGATCACTGAGGGGTTGGGCAGGTCTGCGGCAGGTGCAGAGCCAGTGCCTCTTGGGGGATCACACAGACGCAGGGTTCCTGACTCGTCCCCTAGGAGCTTCTCTCCACTGTTTGTCAGAAAAAAAAACCCATTTGTGTATTTGTGGTCCTTGTCTGTCCTCAGAGTCTAAGAGTTTGTGATTAGAACATGGGGTCTTCTTCCTAAGAATGAGGAAAGAAAAGCAGATGACTCTCCACAACCTAACCTTTCCTATGAATACACCCTTTTGACTGTGGGTTACCCAGGACATCATGCTCTAGAAAGGCCTGTGAGGCTCCCTCTTCACACCTTACCTTGGATCGATGCCATGAGCCACAGGGGAGAAGAGGGGAAGAGCTGATGCCTGGGAAGCAAGCTCCCCACCCCCATATAGATCCAGTGTTATCCTTAGTACCATTCCTTTTGTATCCTCATAAATGACTCCAAGTTTAGGTGAAATGTATGTGGTAAAGCCTAGATGCTGACTCCATTCTTAGTCTATTAACTGTTCTTACTTGAAAATTAGAAATGTGTGTAATAGTGTGTCACATATCTTTTTCCCATCTGCCTTTGTGATTGAAAGGTTTTATTCGGAACCCATTATATTACGATTACAACAGTAGATCATCTGGGCTCACTGGGGCTCCAAGGATCATCACCCGTTCAACATAAAATGCCCCAGAGCCCTGAAGGTGAATTCTCGTCATAGCACACAACCAGCACCTGTAGATGGACCTTTACACTGCTGACCTCAGAACATCAGGGAAATCTATCCTCCCTCTCTGGGGCACTGGGGCCGAAAGGACCAATGCTCTGTGTTCTGTGGGTGCATTTTGCACCTGAGTCAGAGGCTGTATTGTGCTCAACCTTCCCAAGAACTCCCTGCACAAAAGCCAAGCTCTCTTAATTATTTCCACGTGATTTAGAATCAGACCAAAAGAAAATCACCATTTTATTCATAGAAACTTCCTAATGTTGAAGTACTTTTACCTTCTTGCTAATTCCTAATATTCTTTAAATTTACTGTATCTTGTCACCATATTTTTATAATATAAGGGGGAGAAAATATTAAAATGGCATCTACATTTATGCATTAATGTTTATAGGTGACATTGATCTATTTATTCTTTTTTTGTGTTATCTTTTCATATCTTCCTATCAACATTGACTTTTTATAAAAATGTTGAAAGATTATTCTCCATATGATCTAATCTAAAAGAAATAGTTTGGGGGATTCAAACATATTTGTAAAGCCAATCAATACCATACAGAAACATTTTTATTCATACTGTGATGTACTTAAGGGGAAAAAACTGTATCAAAGAACAGGTAATACTTCCAGTTCTAAAATAAATAAGTCATGGAGATGTAAAGTACAGCATAGAGAATATAGCCAATGATATTTAATAACTTTGTATGGTGACAGATGGTAACTTTTATTGTGGTGAGCATTGCATAAGGTATAGAAATGTTCAATCATTACATTGTATACCTGAAACTAACGTTGTATTTAACCAAAATAAATAAAAAATAAATAAAATAGGTAATAGATTTTTGTTCATTCTGTGGCTGTTGTCATTCTACAACTTTGTTTCTAAATGTTGCTTTTACTTTTATTTGTCCATTAAAATTCCATAAAAGCTTTAAAATGAACTTGTTCCTAATAGGTTAAGAAAATTTTAAAAATGAATGACCAATTTATGTCTTCATCAAAGACAGTATTTTGTCTTTCTCTTTTCTTTCTATGATACTGAAAACCTATGGAATTGTACAGGGTTTTAGGAACCAAGGGGCTAAACCAGGCTCCCTTCCTTATAGATGTCATACAGTGGTAGCTTCATATCCCTGACCAGGGCCCTGGAGAGATTGCTTTACTAACGTGCTGACATTAAAAATCAGTAGTGATGGGGACCTGGGTGGCTCAGTCAGTTAAACGTCAGAATCTTGATTTCAGCTCAGTTCAGGATCTCAGGGACGTGACATCAAGCTCTGCATCAGGCTTTGCATGGAGTTCGGAGACTGCTTAAGATTCTCTCTCCCCCTCTCCCTCTTCCTTTCTCCCTGGCCCCCTACTAAGAATATTTAATTTTGTCATTACTATGAATTAATAATTCTTTTAGTGAACTTACGAACCTTAAACAAAAAATAGCCAGTTATTTTACTAGCAAAATAAGCTTACTTGAGAAAAGGAGAAGAATTGCAATTCAGGTCGAAGCAAACTATGGAAAACTTCCACTGAGTCTGAAGAGGCTAAAGGAAAGTCAGTTTTTATTATGCATTAGGAGGAGATTGGGGAGAAATGTTTTGAACAAATGCTCATTGGAGAAGGACAGTTGGCGGTTGTGGTGGTTTCTCATTGGCTGCAAGCGGTGGTTGTTGCTTGCAGGGAGAGATCATCCTCCTTTTTCTTAAAAGCAGGAAGTGAATTCCTACATGAAAAATGTCTTCCCTTGTCGAGAGAATTCTTACATTTCTCCTTCCTGTTGGTTATATAGACTCTAACCATGGAATGGTATATGTAGGAGAACTTCCCAGCTTAGATGAGGTTTCCTTTAGTCTTTTTTTATCCAACAAAGTCAGTATTGCATGTCAAGGAAAATAACCACAGAGCAGGTGCATCTATGACTACCGTTGGTAGCTCCCTCCAGTTAACAAACACGTAATAGCTGTGTTCTTCTCAATGGCATCAGGGCATTACTATTCTCATTGCCCTCTGCTTGTTGCCATGTCACCTCTTTACAGAGTCATGTGGAAAACCTGAATATAGAATATCGTCTCTGTCATGATAAGGAGATATCATATTTCTCCCTCCCTTTTTTTTTGCTTCAAGCTACTCTTTAATGAAGGTCATTATGAGAGTTCCTATTTGAAGTCTCTGAGCAACAGGGATAAAATCAAGAGAATTTTGTTAAGAAGCAGAGGCTGGGGACTCAGGAGTGCTCTGTAGAGTAGCTTCATTTGTGTACTGCAGAAATGTGCCCAGCTAAAGGAATTGATAGGGCTGAAATGATATACTTCCTCTCAGAAGGCTGAGTATTGTCCTTTATGTCCCACTTGAGGACAAGTGGTATTACCCATGAATTCATTTTTCAGTCTGTTTTATGTTTGTTGATTGGTACTTTCATTTAGTTGTTATTTTCTCCTTAAATTACAAGAGCTGTGACCTATGTCACGAGAGTAGTAATAGATTTCACAATAAAATTTAAAAAATTGGATAATATCTCATACCTGGAATTCATCACATGAATCATGGACATAGAGATAATGGGGCTTTCATGGGTTTATAGGAAGAAATAATTCCATTCAAATCTTTAGGGCCTCCACTGAATGAGAAAACATATATTCAGATAAGTATACCAATTCGTGTATGATATAGAAACAAAGATTGTAAAGAAAATTCCTCAAGCCAGGTTAGTACTGTATCTGGTCCTGGACAGTAGTTTTTTATGTGGAGTTACTGGAGTCATATTAATCCATTTAATTCATAAGATAGTTGTATAAACACATAAAAATGTATCTACATGTATGCATATTATCCATACATACATACATATGCATATGGACATACATTCACATATATAATTTTATTTACTTACTTTAGATTTAATGACATTTAATAAGCCTGAATTATCTACAGAATTGGTCACCATTACCCTAAGTAATCGTAGTTAGATGTTTCTACAATGGAGTGAAATTTACATTTTAATTCAAATATTTTAAAAAACATTTCTTTGTTTTGTATCTTCTTATGAATCGATTTCCAAGTATTCCTTTTTATGCCATCATGTTTAATAAAACCTGTCAATTTCTATGTGGAGATGTGTAAAAATTGTATCAGTCAGATTTTACACACTATTTTAACAAACCAGTCAAAAGCTCAGTGGCTTGTTATGCTAAGCATTTGTTTCTATGGTCATGGATATTCATGTAGACAATAATTTGGATAATGCACACAGGGCTCAAGTGTGGTTCTTCTGCAGGGAGATGCATGGTTCTCCACCCTACAGACTGTGTTTGATCTGGGACCAAGTTAGAGTGTGGTGGCTACCCATGGCACATCATTCTCATGGCAAGCTGTAGGAGGGTACAGAAACCACAAAACAAGCAAATCTAAGTCCAGTTATTCTGACAGAATTGCATATAATTTTGATTTGCTCTTACTGGGGTCTTTGTAATTCTTTAAATTTCTCAAATCAATATTCTATTTAATTTTTAAGATACATGGTCTTGTTTTTTCCAAATAATTATATTTTCCCAAATTTACAGTCTAAAAAGAAGTTTGTAATTTAATTTTGTATGAATTAGAAAGTAAGTTGGAAGAGTTTTCGACATATGGCTTTAATCCAACAGGTGGCTTTCAATAGAAATGTCTTAAACAAAAATAGAAAATTAAAGAGAGACTACTTTAGGATAAGTAAAAATGCTGTACAGCAGAGCATCTTAAACTTTACACAGCTCCAGCCATCTTGTTAAAATGGAGAGTCATGTGAGTAGGCATCAGATGGAGACAGCTATTTCTCATTTGTCACAAGCTTTCAGGATTGTCGTTGATGCTCTGGCTTATAAAGAATTTTAAGCAACAAGGTATTCTTACATTAAGGAAAAACAATGCTTCATCCATATTTAGTTTTTTTTTAATCAAAAAAGTCCTTCATTGTCAAGTTATTTCTATATGCATGACACAATTTCCTCATTCTTCTGTTCCCTCAGTCGCTTAACAAAATCTCCTTCTTATGAATTCAGACCTAATGATGGTAGCTAGAAGCATATTCAACATGTGGTGGGGCCTTCTCCTAACTGGTCAACTTCTGAGAGATATAAAAATAGTGACCATCCCAGGCTGTCTTCTCTCAGCTCCCCGTCACCACCATCACTTCTGGAAGCACATTTCCCAAAGCTCCCTTTCCTCTAGGGTTCCCTATGGAGTTGCTCACGAAGCACCTTACCCTAGATATGGAGGTCAGAAGAGGAGGATTCAATGCCTTCCATCAGCACCTGCAGGCAGGTGAGTGATAAGTGAGGGACCAGAGAATCTCCTGGGGAGGGGCTGCAGAGGCTAGAGCATCAGCGCCTCCATCCTTGGCCCTCCTAGACAGGCCTGCGGACCATGTGGTTAGGCAGCCTGTATCTCCAATGGTATAAATTCTCTGATTTATGGGGGATTACTGAGGAATCACCTCTTTCTAGTGTCTGCTTCCCTTATTATTATATCCCCAGGCCTTTGAAAGAGTGACATTTAGACATTGCTTCCCGATTGGAAGCAATTCCTGCTTGGAATACCTAGAGTTGCTTCTCTTTTCTGTACAAACCCTGACGGATGCCATCATCCACACTCCTCAGGTGTAATGAACTGGGGGAAAGGGAGTCAGTCAGGAGGCCGAGGATCCTCCTTTCCCTTCTCCCAAAGCCCCCAGTGACCTCCAAAGTGGGGCTGCCTCTGAGAAACTGTCTGAGCAGGTGCAGGCATCAGAGGAGCAGCAGGAGCAGCCCAGGCCCTCTCCTCTGCTTCCCTAGTGGTTTATGTTCTGACCTGTAACACTGTGAGTAGCTACGATAGTGTTGGCACTAGTAGGTCCCAGCATTTTCAAGCTCCAGGCTGCTGATGGTAAGAATGAAGTCTGTCCCAGACCCCCTGCTGCTGAATCACGATGGGACCCCAGTTTCCAACTTGGATGCTTCATAGATCAGGAGCTTAGGAGCTCTCCTTGGCTCCTGCTGACACCAGGCTATCCACTTGTTAACGTTCTGACTGGCCCAGCAGGTGATGGTGACTCCTTCTCTTAGAGCTTTGAACAGGACAGCAGGAGACTGGATCAGCACAATCTCACCATGGGAGCCAGAAACAACACAGGAAACAATAGCAGAGTCCCAAGATATGTACATGAAGTCACCAGTACCTAGTTAGGTAGGACAGAGAATAGTACTTATTTTTGAAATTTTCACACTTAATCAGTAAGTCAAACTCATCTCTGGAAGGATTCCCAGTGAAGAAAGAAAATCCGGGATGGAAAATCGTACCCCCAATTTAACCTCCTTTGTCCAAGTATTCTCACCTGGAACCCAGAGGAGCAGAAGGTCAAGAAGCTGTGATGGAGTCACCATCTTGCTGCTTTCTATGGGTCCAGTGTGTTCATGCCACACACCCAGAGACTCTGTTATAAGACTCTGAGAGGCAGAAACACTTCAGATCTAAGAGGAAGAAGATATGCAAATTATGAGGCATTCATATTGCTTAAGTACTCAAAAATTAAGTTTGTCAGAAGAATCCCCCACTAGGCACCATTCTTCTCTGGGTGTATTAAGTCTCCCTCTTCTGGCCATGTGGAGGTTTTGAAAGTGCTTACCCCATGCTGGGTCAAATACAAGGTCTACCAGCAGGGGGCATGGCATGTGACATAATGGAGTCCACTGGTGGACTTCGCTTTCACTGGCAGTGAAGAGTGGGTCAGATCCTCAGTTGTGGCTCAGGGCTACATTAACTTCCTGCTCTCTGCTACAGTGCGTTGTATAAACATCTACCCGATCATCCTGCTAGACCATACTCTATCAGTTACTCATCTGTTAATTGCACACCATGAGCGAGAAATGGTGAGAACTTCGCTAACTTGCAAAAACACATGGGCTCCAATAGTGGGATGCAAACCCTGCAAAAATTCATGTGGCCCCCCTCCCTGGTGGCTATGTCAGGGGCCCGGATATATGAGGGATGAGGGCACATCCTCTCCGAATTAAGGACAAGCGCTTGCATCTTATACCTCCCACCACTGAGGTTGAAGCACAGTACTTGTTGATTGTTGAGTGTTGAGTATTGAGACAACACATTCCACACTTGGATAAGCAACACCATTTCGTTTTTCAGCCAATTTTGAAGTCACTAGTGTAGAGTAGGTGCAGAGCCAGGAGGGACTCTGTATCAGGTTTAGGTCACGATGCAAGTGGCCCTATTACATGGGCTATGACCTCTCCTATTGTTGGTTGGTACATGCATCTGTGTCGGGGAAGGATGGTGTGGACACTATGGCAAGCCCAGATGAAGAGTCCTAGCATAGCCTTCCGGGGTCTTTGGCAAGACTTGGCCCTTCTCAAAAACAACCTGTTCACTGTTCAACAAGTAGTTGCCAGCATACCACAGGCCCCGGTAGACCTGTCCATAGCACATCAATTAACTGTGTGACAGAGCTGTTCATCCAAACCAGAAATGTCAGACACACCAGATTGTAAGATAGGGTGTAACCCAGCAGCAGTCAACCTCAGAAAGGAGAAAGAATTTTCTTTCTTATTGGACCCAAGCAGATTCAGCGGGCACACTTAATTTATGGGACAAGAGTTTCAGATCACAATACTCACTTCTCTTGCCAGATACCCCTGCACGAGCTCCTATTTTCAGCCTCATGAGACTTTATATTTAATGCATTTTCTTATTTCTGCCTTCTTGTTGCTCCAGCCAAAAAGGGACTGCCTCTTCCAAAATTAGCTAATTCCCAGAGGCAGTAAAAGACTTGCCCAAGGGCATACATTTGATATGCAAGCCAGACACAATCCTGAGTCCAAATCCTTACTCTCTTCCTTTCAATGAGACTAACAAGGTGTGACATTTCCCTCTACCCAAAGCCCCCTGGGTACCAGAGGACAAGGGCCACACCTATAGTCTGCAGCCTGCTAAAATTTTCAAACTCTCCAATCTTATATCTAAGTAGCTTGTTGACTTTGCTTCTCCATTACTTCTCATGAAATTCATAGTAAAAAACGCAGGCCGGCAGTACTTCTCTCTGCCTGTGCTTCTCACCTCCATACTGCCTGTGTTGCCATATGGCATGCTGTGTGTTCTGTTCCCAGGGGACTATGCATATAATAAAAACTTCTTATTCCATTGTAATAGCTTTCCTGTCTTTGTATTTTACCACATCTGATTAAAGACCCAGGGCCTGCCAACCAGCTAATAGCAGAGAAAGGACTCCAGGTTCTGCCCTGGTTCGCATCAGATGTTGATGTAGGTTAAACTGGACAGCTCCCATACCATCCCGCAATGAAATAAAGTGTTTGGCTAGTAGCCGCTCAAAGAGCACAAATGGTCATTGACTTAATGTGGCTGGGTAAGTGGCCTGTAGTACGGACATGGATGCCCTATGAGATGGCTGGCTAGGAAGGGTCTAGAAGGAGGAGAGTGGAAGGATAAGGGAGGAAAGATCAGAAGCAAGAAATTACCCAATCTAAACCAAAATGAAAAACTAAACTAAAAACAAATCAAAACAAAACCCGAAAACCAAAACTAACAACAATAAAACCCCACAGTATCTGGGATACATGGGACCAAACAGAAGATCTAACATTTGGGCCACTGGAATCATAGAAAGAGTGGAGAGAAAGGATGGAGACGAAAAGTATTTTGAACAATTAATTGCTCAAAAATTTTCACATTTAGCACACCCCCAACAGCATAATCCTGAAGAAATATTTGTCAGGACACATCGAATTCACATTTCTGAGCACTAAAGAAAGAGGAAAAAAATATCATAGGATGAAAGAAAAATCACACTTACCCAGAAAGGAAAGCACCTTGAATGACAGAGGATTTCTTTTCAGAGTCCATGGGGGCAAGAAGGAAATGATGTCAACATTTTTTCTTTCGACATATAATTGACATTATATGTTAATTACATTGTGTAAGTTTAAGTTTTATACAATATGATAATTTGATCTACATTTATATTGTGAAATGGTTACCAACATAAGAATAGTTAATACAACCTTCACTTCACATAATTATCCTTCTTGTTTTACTTATTTACTTTTTTGTGGCGAGAACATTAAAGATCTAGTCTCTTAGTAAACTTCAAGTACAATGTAATACTGTTAACTACAGTCTCCATGCTGTACATGAGACCATCAGAAATTATTTTATATGCAGAAGTTTGTTCCCTGTGATCAACATCTCCCCTATTTATCTCATACCCAGCCCCTGGCAAACACTAATCTATTCTGTGTTTCTATGTATTTGGCTTTTTTGATTCCACATGTAAGTGATATTATACATAATATCTTTCTCTTTCTTATTTCACTTAGCATATTACTTTCGCATTTCATCCATGTTGTCCCAAATGTCAAGATTCCCTTCCTTTTCATGTCTGAGTAGTATTTCATTGTGTGCATACACATGTATAACACAGCTTCTTTATCTATTTATCCATCAATGGACACTTAAGTTGTTTCCATATCATGGCTGTTTTAAATAATGCTGCAATGGACCCAGTGGTGCATATATATTTTCACTCCCCAGAAGTGGAATAGCTGGATCATAGGGTAATTCTATTTTTAAGTTTCTGAGGAAACTCCATACTGTTATCCATAGCGGCTGCACCAATTTCCATCCCCAGCAACAACACCTAAGGGCTTTTCTCCTTATCCTCTACATAGCCTCTTTCTCCATATCCTCCATAACCTTTGGTATTTCTTGGGTTTTTTTTTTTTTTTTTGATAAATAGACACTAAGTTTTATCAAATACTTTTTCTGCATCTGTTGAGACAATCTTATGATTTTTACCCTTAATTTTGTTCATGTGACATATCATGCTGATTGATTTATGGATATTGAACCATCCTTGCATCTCTGGAATAAATCCTACTTGATCATGGTGTATGATCCTTTAATGTATTGTTGAATTTGGTTTGCTAATATTTTGTGGAGGATTTTGCATCTATGTTTGTTAGGGATATCGGCCTCCAGGTACAGCCTTTCTGTTCTGGACGCCAGGAGCTACAGCCTTGTCTCCCATCCCCTCCTGCTCCAGGCAGGGCTGGCCCCCCAAAATGGGATCCAGTAGGGAAGGCAGATGCACATAGCTCGGGCTCCCTGAAAATACAGAAACATGATAATATGGACATGCAGCTTGCTCCAAAGTGCACGTAAGTAGACAAATGTTTAATTTCAAACCCTGTTATTTGCCCTATAAATATGGCCCTTGTGAGGATGGTCCATTAAAAGTGTCCCCCGAGGGGAGGACAGTCCGCCCTGGCCTCTCAATTGGGACTCCAGCCTAACTGTCTCCACGGGGCTTCCCCAGCTGCTGAGGTGGGGTGTTGTAAGTACCTGATATGAGGTAAAGTGGCCTTATTCTCATTTCTTGCCTACTATTCCCTTCATGTATGTGCATGTTCCTTTCATCTTCTGTTTCTATTAGTTTGTCTATAATAATAATAAAGTTTTCTTTCCTTTTTGAAGCCAAAACAGAGCTGTGGTGAATCTTTTGTGCAGCACAGGAGATAAGGACTACCTTGGCAGCAACATCTAAACTGGCATTGACCACTTCACTGGGTGCCCTAGCCTACTTCCGTTGACACAGAAAATTAACCATCAACAGGGGCAAACTGAGGGGTGGAGTGATGGGAGAATCGACCCTTTGTGAGGGTGAGGTGTGG
>RCUC01137068.1:0-28458 GCA_003697995.1 Taxidea taxus jeffersonii
AAAAAAAAAAAAAGATTCCTTCTCTCTCTCTCTGCCCCTCCCTACTTGTTCTCAAAAAAATTTTTTTAATAAATAAAATTAAAAATTAAAAGATAAACAAAATAAAAATGAAAATATATTTTAACAGACTTCCAGTTAAAGTTGGCAGAGTAAAGACAATTTTTACTCTACCCCCTTTACTTGAAACCCACCAAAAATAAGAATAACAAAACATGAGGGAGAGGAGACATAATCTTTAATGAAGCAAGCAAACAGCTACCACCCACTTCACAGACTTTGGGAGCATCCCTGTGAAACACTCTGACATTGGACTTAAATACAGGACCTACCTATGTAAACAAATTATAGGTATCCTCAAGTATACAGGTCACATGCCTGTTTAAAAAAATAGATATTTGTGTTTTTTTTTAAAGATTTATTTATTTATTTATTTATTTGACAGACAGAGATCACAAGTAGGCAGAGAGGCAGGCAGAGAGATTGGGAAGCAGGCTCCCTGCTGAGCAGAGAGCCCGACACGGGGCTGGATCCCAGGACCCTGGGACCATGACCCAAGCTGAAAGCAGAGGATTAACCCACTGAGCCACCCAGGTGCCCCTAGGTATTTGTTTTTAAAGATTTTTTTTAAAGATAAAGATAAAATTAGATCCCTCATACTTCATATCGTATATGAAAATAGACTCCACCTGGATCAGCTATCTAAAATGCTTTCTGAAACTCAAGGAAAAACAAGTGTTGGCAAGAATGTAGAGAAAAAGGAGGCTTCATACACTATTGGTGGGAATGCAAATGGTGCAGCCATTGAGGAAAACAGTTCCTCAAAAAATTAAAGATAGAACTGCCATATGATCCAGTAATTCTACCAATGAATATTTACTGAAATAATACAGAAACACTATTTTGAAAAGATACACACACCCCTATGTTTTTTGTAGCATTATTTAGAATAGCTTAATTATGGAAGCAACCGAAATGTCCATCAATAGTTGGATGAATAAAGATGTGGTGTATATAAAAATATGCAATGGAATATTACTCATCCATAAAAAAGAATGAAATCTTCCCATTTACAACAACATGAATAGAGCTAGAGAGTATAATGCCAAGTGAAATAAGTCAGTCAGACAAAGACAAATACCATATGATATCTTTCATTTGTGAAAATTAAGGAACAAAATAAGTGAACAAATCAAAAAAGAGACAAACCAAGAAACAGACTCTTAACTACAGAAAGCAAACTGATGGTTACCAGAGGGAGGTGGGGGTGGTGGTGAAATAAATGAAGGGGATTAAGAGTACACTTATCATAATGAGCACTGAGTAATGTATAGAATTGCTGAATCACTATATTGTAAACTAATACAAAACTAATATAGCACTGTATGTTAACTATACTGGAATTAAGATTTAAAATTTTTATAAAATTAGGGGTGCCTTGGTGGCTCAGTGAGTTAAAGCCTCTGCCTTCAGCTCAGGTCATGGTCTCAGAGTCCTGGGATCAAGCCCCGCATCGGGCTCTCTGCTCAGCGGGGAGCCTGCTTCCTTCTCTCTCCCTGCCTGCCTCTCTGACTACTTGTAATCTCTGTCTATCAAATAAATAAATAATCTTAGAAGAAAGATTTTATAAAAAAAATTTTTAAGTTTGAAAGCTATGTAAATCTAAATTTATCTAAGTAAAACCCACAGGTACTAAAATAAAACATGGATAGTATCCAGGAACTTATATAACATATTATAATAAATATATATGGATTAAACTAAAAAATTAAAATAAAAAACACATGGGTAGATTTTTCTTCAAGCTGGGTATAGGGAAAGGCTTCTAACTGTGACTCCAAACCTAGATGCAATAGGAGAAAAATTAATAAAATTCATGAAAGAAGACATCTCCCTTCCCAAAAAAGAAAGAAAGAAAGAAGACTGCCCCATATACATAAAGTTAAAAGGCAACTAACAGCCTTGGAAAATTATTTCAACATATATCACAGATAATAAGTTAATATATCTAATATAGACACCACTCTTTAAAATTGAGAGAAATTTAAAAAAACATAAAAGAAAAATGGGCAAAAATATGAACCAAGAATTCACAGAAAAAGATGTAAAAATGGTTCTCATATGTATAAAGATGTGTTCAGCCTCATTCGTGATAAGAGAAATGCAAATTAAAACTACATTGAAATATCATTTTTCATTGATGGATTGACAGAAATTAGGAAGCATAACAACACACTGTTGGTGTGACTGAAGGGAAATGGGCTCTTTTACAGATTCCTGATGGGAATACAAATCATTACAACCCTCATAAAGGGAATTTGTCTAGCTAACAAAACTGCACATGTTTTTACCTTATAACCCAGCAATTCATTTCTGAGAATTTTCCCTGAAGATACACTCCAACAACAGACAGTACTAAGTGTACACAAAGCAGAGTGATGGAATAAACTGGGGTACATTCACAAAATGGAGTACTAGGCAGCTGTAAAAAATGAAGATCTCTATGAATTGATTGAGAGTAATTTCTAGGATGTATTAAGTGAAAAAAAGTAAAGCACAAAAATGTATCTATAGTATGCCATCTTTTGTGTAAAGAAGAGAGTAAATTAGGAAATATGTATCTCTCTGCTCATTTGACCAGAGAAATACAGGAAAGATAAACTAGAGACTAATGAGACTGGTTACTTACAGGGTATGGCTGGGAATGAAGAGACAAGGGTAGACAGAATGAGAAAGAGAAGGCACTTTCTTGAATGTAACTTTTTATTCAGTCCTGCCTTTGGAACAACCTTAATATTTCACACAGAAAGAAAGAACTTAAGAAAGAAGGAATGAAGGAAGGATATCAGCAGGGATGGGGGAAGAATTACAAAACTGAATACAAACAAAACAACAGAACCATACTTCAAATGAATAACATGACCACACAGAAATGGAGGAAAAAGAACTAACCCAATTAACTTTTGAACACAGTATTGGGAGTAAATACACTTGGGCTAAATACAAAAAACTCTAAACAAATATTGAACTCTAATTGATAGGCTTCATTTTTCTCAGAGGCATGAGCTAGCAATTCTGAAATTACTTTCTGAATATTCTAGGATTGAGCTAATAAGTATGTTTACTATGGATAATGGATATTGGGTTTTTTGCTGTCAAAGAAAGGAGTTACAAATATGGAAAGAGAGAAAGTGGAATGAACCCTACAATATTATGTTGAAATTGGAGCTATGAGTGTAAATTTGTGAGTTTTAGTCTAGTTAGATAATAGAAATGGATCTAGATTGTGAGGGTATGGATATGTATACATGCATGTGTGTATGTACATATGATGATTCAAATATCTCAGTTCTGCTTGCTGAGAGAAGTACTAACACCCCACCAGCAGTGAGCACACCTAGTGCCCAGATCTTGGTTTCTAAATACTGTTCTCCACCAAGGAACCAGAGCCCTTTGGAAAAATGGCTGGCCCCAGGCTAGAAAGGAAAAATGCAAGATAAGCCTGAACTATCATGTGCCAAGAGGGAAAGAAAACAATATGAAAGAAATGCTCAAGGTATTATCAACATATGTCAGAAGGACACAGTAGCTAGCTTGAAGGAGTTCCTTGTGGCAAAGTAGGGGACAAGTTGAGCATCAAAATAAATAATAATGTAATAATAATAATAATAATAATAAGGATTATAACCTATTGAATCCATGAGTCCACACTGATATAAACAAATGATAGGGGGAGGAAAAGTTCTCCTGTTTTATATATGTTTGGTTTTATTATGTTTATATATTGATTTTTCAGTAGTTTTATGGAGACATAATACACATACCGTATACTACACCCATTTAAAGTATACAGTTAAGTGGTTTTAATATATTCACAGAGTTGTGTAGCCATCACCACCTCTAATTTTAGAACATCTTTATCACCCTAGAAAGAAACCCTGTCTCTCTTCATTTCTCCTCAACCTTCACTTCTCATCCCACCCCTCAGCCACAGGCCACCACTGGTCTACTCTCTCTCTCTGTAGATTTTTCTGCTCTAAACATCTCATGTAAATGGATTCATACAATATGTGGTCATTGGTTACTGGCTTCTCTCACTTTGTGTTTTCACAGTTTATCCATGTTGTAGCATGTATCATTAATTTACCCCTTTTTATCGCTAAGTAATATTCCATTGTATGGATATACCACATTTTATTTATCTGTTCACCACTTGGTGGACATATGGATTGTTTCCACCATTTAGCTATTATGAATAAATATGCTATAAACTATGTGTCCAAATTTTTGTGTGCAAACTCATGACAATTCATGTACATATTTTTATGTGGATATATGTTTTCATTTCTCTTGGTAAATTTCTCCAGGAGTGATTTTGCTGACATATGGTGACTCTGTGTTTAACATTTTGAGGAACTGCCAAACTGTTTTCCACAGCAGTTTCACTACTTTTACATTTTGCATTTTACATTCCCACTAGCAATGTATGAGTGTTCCAGTTTCTCCTTATCCTGTTACTATCTGTCTTTCTGATGACAGCTCTCTTGCTGAGTGTGAAGTGGCATCTCATTGTGGTTTTGAATTACATTTCACTAATGACTAATGATGCTGAGCATCTTTTCATACACTTATTGTCCATTCATATGTCTTTGGAGACATCCAGATCCTTTCTCATTTTTTATTGGGTTATTGGCCTTTTTGTTATTGAGTTGTAGAAGTTCTTCATGTATTCTGGATACAAGTCACTTATCAGGTACGTGACTTGAAAATATTTTCTCCCATTCTGGGGGTGAGTGGTCTTCTAATTTTCTTTGGGGCATCATTTGCAGTACAAATGTTTTTAATTTTGATGAAGTCCCATTATCTATATTTTCTTTTGTCATTTGTATTTTCGATGTCATATCTAAGAAACCAATGCCTAACCCAAGGTCATGAAGATTTACTCTTATGTAGCCTTCTAATTGTTTCATTTATTTATTTATTTATTTTTAAAGATTTTATTTATTTATTTGATACAGAGAGAGAGAGACAGTGAAAGAGGGAACAGAAGCAGAGGACGTGGGAGAGGGAAAAGCAGGCCTCCTGCCGAGCAGGGAGCCCAATGCAGACCTGACCTGAGCCGAAGGCAGGCGCTCAAAGACGAAGCCAGCCGGCACAAGACCAAGCCAGCCCGCACACCCTAATAGTTCTATTTTTAACTCAGACATTAAGTCTTTGATCCATTTTTTTTTTTTTTTTGAGAATGGTATGGAAACAAAGGCATCTAACTTTATTCTTTTGCTTATAGCTAGCCAGTTGTTCCAGCACCATATTTGAAAAGACTTCTTTCCCCACTGAGTTGTCTTCGCACTCTTGCCAAAAATCAAGTGACCATAAATGTTAAAGTTTATCTCTGGATTTTCGGTTCTACACTATTTATCTGTGTATTTGTCCTTATGCCAGTACCACACTGTCTTGATTAATGTAGCTCTGAAGTACAAATTAGAAAGTGTTAGTTCTCCAACTTTGTTCTTCTTTTTCAAGATTGTTTTGGCTGCCCTGGGGCCCTGAGAAGGGTCAATTTTAGAGTCAGCTTCTTAATACTTGTTAATTTCTGGAGAAAAAAAAAAACAACCAGCTGGGATTCTGATAGAGATTGTGTTGAATCTGTAGATCAGTTTGGGGGAATATTACCAAGATTGCCATCTTACAATACTAAGTTTTCTGACTCATGAGCATCTTTTCATTTATTTAGACAATCTTTCAGAAACTTAATTTTTTTTCTTACTATAGGAAGTCAACTTATAACTGCAAATGGAATGATGATATTAAAAGTTCATCATTTGGCAGTCATCATAGTAATGACTGATTGGATAAGGATCATCAATGAGTACAAAAATTAGTGGGTTAAAACTTAAGAGATAAGATATTTACATAATCTCAAAGTATTTCCTCAAGAGATACTTATTAATTAAGCAGAGAATGAGATAGTACCTTTAGATTGGAGAAATGCTGTAGGCACCACCTTAACCTTCCTCTCTCATTTAATCCTCATGCCAAAATCCTCTGACAGAAAAGAGACCCTTAATCTCACAAAACAAACTGAGGGTTGCAGTTGGGGGGGACGGTTGGTGTTGGGAGAGGGTGGTGGGGTTATGGACATTGGGGAGGGTATGTGCTATGGTGAGTGCTGTGAAGTGTGTAAACCTGGCGATTCACAGACCTGTACCCCAGGGGCTAATAATACATTATATGTTTATAAAAAAATTTTTAAATTATAGAAAAAAAAAAGAAAGACTGTCATTAGCCCCATTCTGTAGATAAGGCAACTAAGGCCTATAGAGACCAAGTAACGTGTGCAGAGTCACACGGCTAATAATTGGTGAAGTTTTTCTAATTTCGAAGCCTGTGTTCTTAACTGCAATGTTAAACTGAACACTTTATTTCTGCCAACCAGTCTATTGTGTCAATAATTTAAGTGGAGAAATGTCAGTGTAGTTCTGAATAAAAGTCATTTACGTATCAATAAAAGTCACTAATAATGGCTCTTTATGCAAATATCCTCCTTGGACTGTTAGCCAGGAAAGAACATCTCTCTTGAGAAATTTGTCTGCGTTGTTTTATCAGACAATGAGAATTATACAACTCATTTCTCTTTCTTCTTCTCTGCTAGGGAACTTAAGCTAAAATAAGTGCTCAAGTGGAGTAACTCATTTGGGTGCCTGGCAAAGTCTATTTCTAATTTGGGGGATCTGTATTGTTCTTATTAGTTGTCCTGTTTATATTGTGTTTAATTTTGTAAGCAACCTCAAATCCTATTTGGAAGTCAGTAGGACATAAATAACAAATTAGTTAATGTGAATATGCTAAACAATGTTGAATTGTACACTTTACTCAGTAAATTATCTGGACTGTGTAACTCATCAAAGCTGTTTTTAAAATGAGTAAGTTCATTAACGAAATTTAAAGATATAAAGAAAAGCCAGGTGAGAGTTTGTGAAATTATCAAAGAAGATACTGTACTGGGAGAGGAGGCACACAGCCTCTAGAAGTCAGGGAGGGTTGAATGATAAGAACAAGCAGGGGCATTCAGCAACTGGGTGAGTCTGAAGACTAATCACTATACACCATGGACTAGAAATAAAGTTGTCTGGTCTATGGGCTCAGGTCATGAAGCCTTGAAAAACAGGCCTGGGTAATGGGGTGAGTGGTGCCTCACATGTCAGGCTGAGAAACATGGAGCTGATTTTCCAAGCCAGGGGTTGCAAACTGGCAGCTGTCATGGCATATCTGGCCACAGATTGTTTTCTCTGGCCCACACACTATTTTGACAAATTTCTAAATTAGTTGCCAACATACAAATTGGAAAATTCATACAAAAATCCACATTCCCTGCTTATCTTGGAAATCAGAAAACCTGTCCACATGGCCTGTATTCTCACTTGGCAAGGGTAACCTAGAGTTGAGAAGCATATGTAATGCTCTTGGTCAGTCCCACCTTCCTCTTTTCGTCATGCTTCCTGCCTGGTCTGCATAAGCATTTGAATTTGTGACTGTAGCCCAGGCAAGGGAGAGCTGCTGACATTTTGTGAGAATAGAGGGAGACATTGATGCTTTATGTTTTGTGATGCTGAATCATAGGATGGACTGAAGGGGAGAGAGGAGATTATAAGCAGAGAGACAAGTAGGAGTCCAAAATGAGGATGGAAAGAAAAATATTTGGGGGAAGGAATAGGCAGAAATCCAGAAGTGGTTGAAATCAGGAGATGGAAATTTCCCCATGCACAAAGCAGTCTCAGAGTTGCTGGGGAGAAGACATTTTAGGATTCATTTGCTGGGCACTTGGGGATGTAGTACTGTATACCAACCACCCTCCATTGTGCAAAGGTCCTCAGTTTCAGTTGCTCCTTCCCATTCAAAATGGATAACCCAGAATTCTGTTTCTGCTTTAGATGAAGAAAGGCAGAAAGAATGTCCCTCCTACTCTAATAACAAGAAAATCATAATTTTTACTGAACCTATCAGAAAGCTGAGGGTATAGGGCAACCAACTAGTCTGAAAACTAAGGAAAGATGGGGTTTTTAAGGAAAAATGAGACACAGGCACTGAATCATTTGTGGTAGAGCGCAGGAGAAAAACTTACCAGGTTCCATACAAATGGGTAAGAAGAATTCAGGAAAAAAAATTTAACTTTTAAAAGCCAAAGGAACATTTATATGAGAGTATAGAACCATGGGAGCAAACTCTCACTTGCAAGCTCTGCTCTACAAACCTCTACTGTTGCTCACACTAAATACTAGACATAGGATGGGAAACTAGAACATATCTCACAAGCATAGAGGGCTGCCACTGTGGCAGAGGCACAAAACTCAGTATTCAGGACTCTTGCCCCTTTGGGATCAAGCCCTAAAGTCCTGAGAGGGGATGGGCAGAAAACTTGATCATCCCCAGAACACAACTGATGACCCATTGCAGGTGGCATAAGGGTAAAAGAATAAAAGTCTGCCCCTGAGATAGGGTCAGGAGGAAATCATTCTGAGCCCAGAAGCCTATACTAATACCCTTAGATGTCTCCTACTGCTGGTAAAGGAGAACAGGAAACTCTCTCCCTCATAAGACCCACCAAAGTTACAAGGTAGAGTTTGGCTACCATAGGAAGGTAGGTTGGATCTGTGAAAAAGCCCCACCCCCAAACCCAGGGACACAGGGCCTGTGTCAAAGCTGGATCAGGAAACAGAGAATATTTTGTTCACCACCCCCAGATTATCATCAAGTGACAGCAATAGCAATCTACTGCAGGGGAAATGGCAAGGGCATGGAACCCTCTTTCAGGTGCAGACACACAGAGAATACAAACAGCTGACAACGTTACAGAAATGATTAAAAAAAAAAAAACCAAAAAACCCTCTGCACCCCAGCCACTGCCCTAAACACAAGGCATCTCTAGAAATGTTTGAAGCTGGTGGTGCACTGAAGGTAACTACATCAACAACAAAACCCAAATCCAATTTTATTCCTGACTGAATTGACTCAACCCCCACATTAGGATTGAGAAGAAAAGGCTTGCCCATTTGCAGGCATATATCTTTATTTTAGTCTACTACTCTAGATACTGTGTCTGACATTCAATCAAGATTTACAAGACATGCAAAAAAGAAAGTGAAAACAACTCCCTGCCAAGAGATACAGCAATCAAAAGAACCAGACTCAGAAATGAACCAGATCAGTTAGAACTCTGAGATAGAGATTTTTAAAATAACTATAAATAATATGTTGAATGCTCTGGTAAAAAGGTGAAGAACATTCATAAACAGTTAAAAAATTTTAGCTGAGAGATGGGCACTATAAAAGTCAATTGTAAGTGATAGAACTTTAAAAAACTAGTAATAAAGAGAAGTGAAATGTTTTCAAAGGGCTCATCAGAATACTTCACACTGCTGAGAAAAGAAAAATGAACTTTTAAGGGAGGTCAATGGAAATTCCCCAAACTCAAACACAAAGAAAAGTTTAAAAAGAGCAAAAAGAAATATTTAAAGGATAGAGCATCCAGTAGCTATGGAACAGTAAACAATGGTCTAACATAAGTGTAATTGAAATCCCAGAAAGTAAAAAGAGAGGCAGTAAGGCCGAATAAATATTTGAGGAGATAAAGGCTAATAATTTTCTAAAAATAAAATAACATCAAATTAAAAATCCAAGAAGATCAGAGGATCACACCAGAATAAATAGCTTATCCTCCAAAAACTAACAAACAAAAAACTCGGACACATCCTATTCAAACTTCTGCAAACTAATGATAAGAACAATATCTGGAAGGCAGCTAGAGGAAAACAGACACATTACCTAATGAGGCATAATTATAGAAAACTTCATCAGAAACTATGAAAGCCAGAATATAATGGAGCAATATCTTTAAAATATTGAGAGAAAAAAACCTGTCACTCCAGAATTCTCTCAAAAAATAAACATGGGACACCTGGGTGGCTCAGTCAGTTAAGCATCTGATTCTTGATATCAGCTCAGGTCTTGATCTTTAGGTCAGGAGTTCAAGCACCATGTTGGGCTCCATGCTGGTGTGGAGCCTACTTAAAAAAAATTAGAAAATAAACATAAAAGAAGGACTTTACTAGACAAACAAAAGCAGAGAAAATTCATTATCTGCAGATGTATGGTATGAGAAATGTTTAAAAAAATCCTTCAGGAAGAAGTATATGATATCAAACAGTAATTTAGATTTGCGCAAAGAAATTAAGATCTCCAAGAACACTTTAACAGAAGATGAATGTTTTTTTAATTTCTTTCTTATTTTAAATGTCCTAAGAGAGAACTGACTACCCACAGCAAAAATGACTGCAGTGTATTATGACAAAGGATTTGTGTGTAGAAGATTTAAGAACTCTAAAAAAAAAAAAAAAAAAGGGCAAAAGAAAACACCAACAATCCAATTTTTTTAATGGGCTAAAGTTTTGAGCAGACAATTTACCCAAGAAACTATACATATGGCAAATAAGTACATGAAAAGATGCTCACCATCATCAGTCATCAGGGAGTTGCAAATTCAAACCATAGCAAGATGCCACTGTGCCCCTATTGGAATGGCTTCAGACAGACAAAAATCTGGCAGCACTGAATGCCTGCACAGATGAGACAGCCAAAGCTCGTCTTTGTGGGTGTTTGGGTTTCTTTGTGTTTTGTTTATGTTTTTGTTTTTGTTTTATTTATATAGTGAGTTTACTTAAAGTTTAAATACACAGACTTCCTTCTATTTTCTACAGCAAGCATTCTAAGATTAAATGAATAATCTTCTTGGCAACTATTGTATGCTAGGGAGACATCAAGCAAGAACTTTTTAGTTAACATTGTTGTTTCTATTTATTTTTTTATTTGAATGTAGTTGACATAAAATGTTACATTAGCTTCAGGTGTACAAATGGGTGATTCAACAAGTTTAAGCATCCTCTGTGCTCACAGTGTAGCTACTGTTTATTAACCATATAATACTATTGCAGTATCATTGACCATGTGCCTTATACTGCGCCATGTATTCCTGTGACTTATTCACTCCATAACTAGAAACCTGTATCTCCATCTGCCCTTTATGCATTTTACCCACCTCAAACCCCCTCCCCTCTGGCAACCATCAGTTTGTTCTCTGTGTTTACAGGTCTGATCCTCCTTTTTATTTGTATGTTTGTTCATTTGGGTTTTGTTTTTTTAGACTCCACAAAGAGTGATATCATATGGTATTTGTCTTTTTCAGTCTGACTTATTTCACTCAGCATCCTACATTATTGATGGGAGTACCAAATAGTATAGGCATTTTGGAAAAACAGTTTGGCAGTTTCTTATAAAGTTAAACATATACTTATCTTAAGACAAGCACATCTCACTACCGGATACTTACCTGAGAGAAATGAAAACTTATGTTCACCTAAAACTTGAAAATGAATACTTATGGCACCTTGATTCATAATCACCAAAAAAAAAAAATACTGAAAAACCACCCAACTGTCTTCAACTAGGAAAGGGATAAACAAACTGTGGTCCATCTATACTGTAGAATACTATTTAGCAATGAAAAAGAATGCAGTGCTGATACCCACAAGAGTAAGTTTCAATCTCAAGTGCTTTGTTAACCAACAGAAGGAAGACTCTGAGGCTGCATACGGTGTGATTCCATTTATATGATCTTCTGGAAAGGCAAAATTATAGGAACAGAAAACAGATCAGGGATGCCAGAGGCAGGAGACAGGTAGAAGGGTTGACTATTGGAAAGGCGTGAGGTAAATTTTGGGGGTGATGATGTGGTTGCACAACTCTGTGCCTTTGCTGAAGTTACAGTGAACTTGTGAACTTGTGTACTTGGCTTTGAGGAGTTTCTTCTGGCTGCATGGCAGTGTGGCTTATGGAACACTGACTGGCTGTCAGCCCACAAAGAGGCCCATAGACAAGGCCTTGGAGCCTTCACCATGGTACAGTAGTCTACCACACACTAGCCCTACATCTCCTCTTAACCACTTACAAGAGACTGATGTGTAAAGCCAACTTGATAATTTGTGAGGCGACCAAACTACTAAATAATATTAACAAAAGCTTGACAAGCTCCTTCTGTTCCTGTAGGCACACCTGTACAGGAAGATAATTATAGTTAGGAGGTGATTTAGAGAGTCAGGAACCAGAGAAGGGAGCAGTTAAGCCACTTCATAATGAGAATATTTACTGCAAGGGCCATGGGTGGCTTAGTTGGTGAAGTGTCTGCCTTCAGCTCAGGGCACGATCCCAGGATCCTGGGATCAAGTCCTGTGTTGGGCTCTTTGCTAGACAGGGAGCCAGCTTCTCCATCTGCCTGCCACTCCTGCTGCTTATGCTCTCTTTCTTTCTCTCTCTGATAAATAAATAAACAAATTCCTTTAAAAATATTTTAATTAAAAAATACAGTGTTTACTGCATCAGGTTCTGTGTATCAGTCAGGTTTCTGTGCCAAAAATGCTGTGTAACAGACCCGACATCTCACTGGCCTAAAACAACAGTGTTCATTTCTCATTCACCAGTTTGCAGGTGTACTGTGGAGACCCTATTTCGTGCTGCAGTCTGAGTTCAGGTCAACTCCACATGTGTCTCGTTCTGGGACCCAGACTGAAGGGGCTTCTAGGACAAACTCTTCTCATGGCGAATGGCAGAAGCAGAAGAGGCAGGCAAAGACCCCACTAACGTCACAGCCACCCACATTCCTCTGGCTAAAGCAAGCCAAGGCTAAAGACAGTAGAGCTGGGAATAGACTTACCTCAGGGAAGCATGGCAGGGGCAGACAAGGAAGGAAGGATTGTGTACAGATAATGCAATCCGTGCCCCCCAGGGGGAGTCTGGGAAGTGCCTCTGGGCCACAGGACTATCCCTGCACAGGGACTGGACCAGGGTGCTGAATCTTCAGCAGTGCTGGGGCAGGTGGGGGAGGGGGTCTTCTCTGATGACTTTCTTTCTGCTCAACACAACCTTTCTTTATATAAGTTACGCATTAAATCCAATTACAGTCCTGCTGACTGAGGACTCTCGAAAGGTGACTTTACCTACTCAGCTCCTTAATTCAGCTCTCCAAGGTGAATCTTCTTTCCCTTACTTCTCTGTTCTTTTGGGATGCCCCACTATTGCATCTAGGTAGCTCCTCCATGAGAAGGCCAGGCTTTGAGGACAGGGACAATGTCTTAGAATTTGCTATGGTCTGAATGTTTGTGTTCCCCCAAATTCATATGTTGAAACCTGCCCCAAAGGTGATGGTATTAGGAGGGAGGCCATCAGGAGGTGATTAAGTCATGAGGGCTGTGCCCTCTTGCATGGGACTAGTGCCCCAATAAAAGAGACTCCATAGGGCATCCTTGTCCCTTCCACAATGCAAGGACACAGCAAGATGACAAGGTCTGTGAACCAGACAGCTCTTACTAAATACTGAATCTGCTGGTGCTGTGATCCTGAACTTCCCAGGCTCCAGAACTAGAAGAAATACACATGTGTTGTTTATAAGCCACCCGGTCTGAAGCATCTTGTTACAGCAGCCCGAAGGGGCTAAGGTCCGTTCTCCAACTATCACAACGCAACTATGTGGAATTGAGTATTGGCTTCCAGGAAAACTGATGTGAGAGCACCCATTTTTCAGTGTCTGTGTCCCCACTAAGCTCACTGAGAAGGGGCATCTCTTTTTTTATATTTATTTATTTGATAGACAGAGATCACAAGCAGGCAGAGAGAGAGAGGGGAAGCAGGCTGTCCACAGAGCAGAGAGCCCAATGCGGGGCTCGATCCCACGACCCCGGGATCATGACCCAAGCCCTGAGGCACCCAGGCACCCCGAGAAGGGGCATCTTGATCACCAGGGTACCTGTAGTGCCCAGAACGGTGCTTGACACAGAGAGGTGTTTAAGAAATACTTGCAAGTAAATGAATAAATGAATGAGTCAGTGAATTCTCACTCTTCTCCCCACCGTCCGTTGCCAGCTGCCAGTAACTTGCCCATCTTCTCTGCCTCTCAGCCTGACAGCCTGAGAATTGTCAAGGACATCCCCTAGATCATTGTCCCTGCCACAACTCTGCCAAACAGGCACTGCTCACAGGAGGACAGAACGGAACGTTCCCTCTCGACACCTTTTCCCACTGGTTTTTGCATTTGCCTCCCTCAGACTCAACAATGGCTGATTCAAGGCCATGAGTCATGCTGGCTCTGAGTGTGAATTAATGGGGGCTGTTGGATGGACGTCACAAGAATCACACCCACTGACAAGGTGCTGTTCTCTGTTTGCTCAGAAACCAACAAGAAACGGTCTTCTAGCTATCTAGGGGGCCAGAATCCCAGCCCAGAACCCCCTTCCTCAAGTAATTGTGCAGATAAGCCTCTGCCTTTCTTCCCATGGCACATTCACAACACCTGCTCCCAGCCTCAGTGCACAGCTCTGCTACGCCACCCAAGGAGGCCATTGTGTCCTGTTCATCTTCGCAGAGTGCCATTTCTGTGAGCAGGCACAGTGCCTGTTGCCCAAGAACCATTCAGAAGTGAACACCAGAATCTCCACTGACTGTTCTGTTCAGCTTTTACTCATTTTTGCTCCTTCTCGTTTTTGCTACACATTCAATAAGTGAGAAAAAGGTGCCTTCTCGGTCTGCAAACACTGATGGGAAGGGGGAGGAGGGTCCCTCCTGTCACAGCACATTTCCTTCCCTGTTCCTTGTTTCTGAAGTTAATTGGTGTCCACTTGGGTCTGCTGGTGCGTTTTTAAAAGCATTGTAGGGGTCAGGGGTCACATTGATAATAGGAAATCGGATAAAAATGAGAAACAGCTTTTATCTCTGTGGGGGTTTTTGGAGGCCCAGCTGCTCCTTCAACAAGGCAGCCAAGGCGACCACACTGTGACAGTTCATTGGCTGAATGGCCTGGTTCCTGACATCAAGTCAGTCACTGTCTGTAGCCATGACAGGAAAGGGACACAGTTAACTGCCCCAGGTGGAAGCACTTGGTTGAGCCCCTAGGAAGCAGAGGATTCCTTTGCCTATCAGGCTCATGTTTTTCAAGAGGGGCAATGAGTCTTACTTCAGGTCAAGAATGGCTGGCATAGCACCCTCAGGTCTCTCGTGATTGGAATGGGGGGAAAACGAAGTGTTGGGAGTGTCAGAAGAAATCTCTGCTCCTCTTGGACTCTACCACACTCCTTTCTCTTTTCTAAAGGCATGCTTGACACACACAGGGGACAGCAGCCACGAACAACAATATCACAAGCATAGAGCACTTTACAGCTTCCATCTTCACACCTGTTATCCTTTTTATTCCTCACTGCCCTTTGCATAAGTGTCATCACGTTGCCCATTTTATAGATGAGAAAACTGAGGCTCGTTGAGGTAAAAGGAATTGTCCATGGCTAACCAGCCAATGAATGGTGAAGTAGAGACCCACTTCTGTCTTGGGTCAACCTATCACGTGTGGATCATTTCCACTGACCCCACACAGAAGGAGGGAGTGTGATGTTGTGAGCCTGAGACTGTGTTCATACCCAGCCAAGCGGGGGAGGCTCCTCCTGGCTGTGAGCTGTGGGTGCACGCTGCCAATGCCGATGTATGGGATGCTTGGGAACGAAGGCATCATCTTCTCCACGAGGAGCAGCCCTGGGCCTTCTGTAAACTTGTGTTCATGTTCAGGCTGGTTGCCAAGGGCATGGCTGATTATTTTGCTCTGGCAGCTCATTGATACCCATTAACTTTGCTATCTGGGAAGTGCGCCCCCAACCTCCCACCAGAGTAGTTCCCTCCACCTCTTCTCAAGTTTTTCCTTATTTCCAAATTAATCCACATCCTGCCAGCAGGAATTGGGGGCAAACACTTCAAAACCTTACACTGCATGTAGATGGAACATTTTTTTTAAAAATTGCTTCCCAACCAGTGGTGCCCCTAATGGAATCAGAAAACTGAGCTCCTCTCTCCTGTCTTTCAGCTGCATCTTACAGGCTCTTGGCTTCCTTTGTCAGAAGAGTCGTTTTGTTTCTGTGGAGTGTGTCTTGTCTTACGCTGAGCCAGGGTTTGGGGGTGGGGGAAAGAAGTTGGCCAGAAATAAAGAGATCTAGGCTCCTTTTGTTCTTTGCAGACAGATGCCTGAGAACTTTCCAGTGCTGGCCTACCTAGAAAAGGAAGGTCTGTCCGGTTACAAGACTGGTCCATGAATTTCAGATTGTTAGTTTATTTGTTTGTTTGTTTTTTTAATAATTGCCATAGTGTCTGGCCCTGACAGAAGGGAACTCAGCATCAGAAACAGTTGTGGTGCCAGTGTCCTAATGACACAGGGATAGCAGCCTCTACGGAGAAAGACAAATGTCAATTAGCGCAGAGCAGCTTTGTGCTCGTATTTTTGAATACAAGCCAGAAATGTCTCAAAGCAAAGGACAGTAGCTGTGAGTCAAGGGTTCCCCCCAACACACACACAGTTTTGTTTTGCCTGCTCTTAGATCAGCTAAACCAAACAGAAATATAAATTTAAATAGAAGCTAACACACACACACACACACACACAGGCCATCATTAGTGGTTCCTCTGGAACTCAGGACCTAGAAACTGTCAAGTTCTCGAAAGCCGGAGTGAACTCCAAACATCCAAAAGTTCCTTAACACTATTTCAGTGTGATTGTCACAGCCTGGATTCCTCATCCACAACTTGAGCTCATTCTTCTCCCTCTCCAAACAGAATAGGCATGCCTTCGGGGATTCTTCTGGAATTTCCTGCTGTCCTTTTGTCACTATTCAGGATCCTGATCATAGGAATGCAGTTTGGACCCCATCATCTTCAAAGACCTCTCCAGTCTTGGCAGCAGCCACAGAAGTGGCATCTTCTTATGTCCTCCCGATGCCTGACGCCCAGAGCTTTCTCTCCCCCAGGCCTTTTGTAGAGATCCTTCTCTGCTTGGAGGTGGGGGCCATGGGGCCTATTGGTTGTCCAGGAACCAGGGGTTAATGAGGTACCCTGGATTTCAGTTCTGATGTTGGTGCTGTGTCTCATCAAGGGTCCTTGGAAGTAGCTCTCCCAGGTTGCCCGACTTCTTCAAGTGAAGATGCCTGGTGGGCTCCCTGCTCTGTGGCACTTCCTTCCCTGGGTTCATCTTGGGAACCTAGTACAGTACAGACTCTCCAGGAGTGGGGAGCAGACCCCTCTTCCACCTAAGGCAGAATGTAGTAAAAAGTGGAAGGGAAGCTTCCGCTATTCTCTGAGGCAGAACATCACTTTGGGGCTAAGTTCTCCCCAGACTTGTGCTGCCGTTTCTGCCAGGGGAGTTGACCTAAAATGCAGGAAGGCAAAGCTGCTCTGGAGGAAACCAGGAAGTCCTCAACGCTGTGCTGTCCGTAGGACAGGCAGACACTCACACGCTGTAAGTGACTCCACCTAAGGATTTATGATGAGGACCGAACAGGTCAGTTACTGCATACCAAGGAATCACAGTGACGACTTGAGGAGGAGACACATACTCTGCTCTTCATTCATTTGTGGTCGTCTGTCAATCTGTCCAGCCATCCAGCCAGGGAGCCTGTTGTTCAGCCCCTGTAGCAGTTAGCATGATGCGGAGTCCGCAGTGGGGGGTTAATTACTCTGCTAAACTCAGGAACTGCCAAATAGACTGGCCTTAATGCTTGCCAGAGACTCATAGATGCTCAAATGCATTCCTCTTTTTTTTTCTTTTTCAAATGCATTCCTCTTGTTTTGTTGGCGTTATTAAAGGTGTATGACCAAACCCCCTATTTAGTATTCTTCTGATGGGATATCAGAGAAACTCTATGAAATATAACTGATAGGAGCAAACCAGATGTAACAGGATTTTCACTGAAAAAATTCCACTTCTTCTGGCCGCTGATCTCCAATTCATGCCTCGAATTTTGGATGGTCTTTTGGGAATAGCCTTTGAGGTCTGACTGAGGCTGGAGCCAAATAGATCCTGATGCTCTGGACACATGGGGGCCCTCAGGTAGGACCCCCAGGTGCTCCCTGCAGCCTGACTTTCATCAGCCCGGTGGTGGGGGCAAGGCCTTCACTCTTTGTCTCTGCTCATTATTTCCACTGAAATCACAAGTCTTCAGAGTATGAGATGTGGATCAGCTGTTCTCCTGGGCTCTGCATATGCATCTCATTGTCTAAAGCCAGAACACAATGTACAAGAAATGGGAAGCCGAATGTCTTAGTGCTTGTCATTCACAAGGATCAGGCAGCAGCTCCCCTCATTGGAGGCACTAATGGATCAGGGCACTGGAGCCTGATGCAGCATCCACTGGCCTTCCAAGCCCTCTCAGGAACAGTCCTCCATTGTGTGAATTAATTACATTATGTGAAACCACCTGACCCTGAATCCAGTAGTCCAGCCCTCAGAGCAAAAAGGAGGAGGAGCATTCATCAGAGTGAATTGTGTTCCCCTCATGCTTTCCTGGGCAGCTGCCCAGCCATATCCATCCCAGAGAGAACCACCAGAGAGACTGAATTCCCTGCCAGCAGAGGCTCGCCCTCAAGGCACACGGGAGCGTGACTTCCCTTGGTTCCTGTGAGGGCAGCCCACCAGGGTCACTCCTATCCCCGGGACTGGGGAGGTGGCATGGCTTAGAAAGCTGTCGTGCCACGGCCATCCTAAAGGTGCACACATGTCACCACAGCAGCGACTGTTGCATCCTGCTCACATGTCCTATGGCAGGCGTGAGCTGAAGCTCATCGTGTCAATTAATGCTGGAGACAACCTTGTGGGGTAGAGACTGTCGTTCCCACGTCGTAGACCAGGAGACACAGCTCAGGTTGCTGGTGATCCTGGGAGCTGGACTTCAGCCCAGATTATCTGCATTTGGCAGACAATTGCGTCTCACAGGAACAAACACTGGAAGGGCATGTGCAAAATAAAAAGGGTGATGTGCCAATTCCTGCATCCCCATCCCTGCCCTGCACCCGTGTTGTGCTGTCTGGACACTCCGAAATGTCCCAAGTGCACGGCAGCGCTGAACCATCATCTCCTGACCCAAGCTCATCCCCCATGCCCGTGTCTTCTTCTTTCTCTCTCTTTTTTAAATATTTTATTTATTTGAGAAAGAGAGGGTGAGAGAGAGAGCACTAACCCTGGGAGGGGCAGAGGGAGAAGCAGACCCCCCACCGTGCAGGGAGCCCAATGAAGGGTTCGATCCCAGAACCCTGGAACCATGACCTGAGCTGAAGGCTTAGCTGGCTGAGCCACCCAGGTGCTCCTGGGCCTGAGTTTTCTAACCAAATTTTCTAAGCCTGATACAAATATACTGAAGGCAACTTTGACTCTTGCCACCTACTCTCTGCTTGACCCAGCATTCCTCACCTGCTGCCTCACCACCCTACTCTTTGACCTGCTCCATCTCACTACCACAGCCTGCCAGATGCATTAGGTCTCAAAAAACCACCTGCGTACAGGCATGGCTCTCTGTTTCCTCTACTTTCTCTACTCAGGCCATTACAGCCTGGCTTCAGTTTGCCCTTAAAGCCTCATTTGCTACCACCACCCCTTCCTACACATACAACCAGTCTCTGTACCCTCTTGTTTTACCTCTGTACCCTAAACATGCCATGGCCTTATCATAGCTGAGCACCCACTCACCTCCAGGGATAGTCAGTGCTTCTCAAGTTCCTCTCTACCTGGGTGCTCTGCAACTCACCTCCAAGTGCCTCCCTTCTACCCCCTCAGTCCAAATCTCTCAAAGTTAGGGGCTGCCACCCATCTCCACTCCCCATGTGAACTCATGTTCACAGGACTGAACAAACAGCTCTGCATATTCACTGAAGCAACAGAGCCTCTGACTGGATGCATGGGTGTATTTCTAGCGTCTTAGGGAGGGAAGCAACTAGATGAAGAGGCTCTCAAAGGATCTGGCGTTCTCGATGGTTTCTGGAGGACATTTTTCATGATTCTGGCAAACTTGTACAGAGTCAGAAAGGGAGCCCACATCGGGGCTAACTATTCAGGGCTAACAATTGCCTAATTAGTTCAGGTCCAGGGGTCTTTGGCAAGGGGGAAGTGGGGAAGGTGGGCACCTTTGCCAGGGTGCTCTTGGAACTGATGGCACCAGTCCCTGGGCAGTCACTGCCATAGGCCTCCTCACCCAGGTGGAGAGACTCAGGCACCCAGTCTCCTCCAACCCAGAGGGCACAATGACTCCACTTTCATGAGATGCAGATGCTAGAAATACACCCATGCATCCAGTCAGAGGCTCTGCTGCTTCAGTGAATATGCAGAGCTGTTTGTTCAGTCCTGTGAACATGGAAAATAAGACATCAGCATCCCTGGGGGCTCTGCTGGCTGCCCACCAGCATCCCCCACCCAAGCACGTAACAGGACCAGACCCCTGCGAAACATCAGGCTTCAGTGAGCTGTCCACCAGTGCAGGGCATGAGCTCTGGCCATCCACATGGTCAGGGTGATCCCATCCCTTGTGCCATGCGTGACTGTTTCAGATGACACAGGGCTCAGCTGGTCAGCCCAAAGCATACCTGACATTGTCTCAGGAAGGAATGGAAATGTGATCCAGTTTGAGGGAATGACACATAAGGAAAATTTACTAGGAACATCCTGGGGAAAAAACTTCTTTGCTTTTATTATTTTACCAATGTCAAAAGGAAATATGATAGTGGTTGCCAGGGTTAAAACTCTGGAGGCCCTTTTGCCCCCATAAGGGAGGCTGCTTAAGGACAAAGCTGCCATCCCGGAAGGCAGACGCTGCAAGAAAACAGGGTGATTGATAGGGTTGTTGAGCTGCTGAATGAAACCAAGCCTGAAATCCACCTTCTCTCTGAATCTTCCCATTATGTGAGCCACCCCCTTTGGGGGTGGAACTAGTGTGAAATGAGTTTTCTTTTTCTGACAGTGCTACCAGATTCACTCCATCCTGGAAAATTGCTTCCAGTGTAGGTGAAAGCTCTGCCCCTGTGTCTCCTGGAGCCTCCATCTCCCTATCAGTAAAAGTGGTAGTTCATCGACCTTGCAGCGGAGAGGGAGAGTGAACATAGTTGTTGAAAAGTTCCTGGCACATCGTAGGTGCTCAACAAGTGCTATTTTCTTCCCTTGCCTTAGGCCACTTCAAGAGTTAATTATTCCAAGATTTTGTTAGAAAATGGCAAGAGTAATATTTGCTGTCCTTTCCTGAAATGGTTGCTTTTGGGGTCAAATAAAAGAGATGTGAAGACACTGAGCAATACAAAAGCCTCCCGCAGGTTAAGGCATAAATATTAAAGACCCAGAGAGGCTCCGTGGCTATGATCCATTTAGGCTTTTGCTATCCCTGCTGCCTCCTTTGTGAAGCCCACCCAGACCTCTCCCTCCTCTGAGCTCCTTCAGTCCCTGAGGCTCTCCTGTGACTCTCCTCATAGGCACAGTGACTGCACATTGATGCCTGTGTTCTGACCAGACACTGTGAGGACACGTTGCCTCTACCCCATGTCTGATACACAGGGCAGAGGCTGGTCCTCCTTCAAACAGTTCTCAGAGAGAGAGAGAGAGACTCCCAAAGCCACTGTGAATGGCACCTTGGGAAAATCAGAAAACCACATCCTTCTGGGCAGCTCTCGATCAGTGGGCACTGGTCTGGCCTGCAGGCGGTTGTCCCAGCTGCCCCATCAATGTCATGGTGATTTTCTGTTGTCATTCTCCCCTGTCATCCACCCATTTCTTCGCCACACTCCCCACCACATCTCAGTGTCTGCCACATGCGTCTCCTGGTTCTCTCCCTTGCTCTCCACACCTCCACTCTTGAGCTGGCTCTGGGGGCATTGAACACTGCCCAGCCTCCTGACCCTGTCTTTCCACACATCAGCTCTTCCGTCTCCCACTGCAGAAGGACTTTTCCTTGTGAAAAAAAAAAAAAAAAATAGATGCTCAGCCTTGGTAGCTCTGAACTCACATTCTCACAGCTTGGCAGCTCAAGAGGAAGGAATACAAATTTCAAAATCCCAGAGAAACGCTCTGATTGGCCTGGCTTGAGTCATGGTCCTTCCCTTGGACCAATCCCTGAGCTAGGGTGCTATGGTTGGCAGCTTCCACTAGGATGGCCTCCTCAGAGTGATCTGGTCATCCTAGGGAGGGGGTGAGGATTCCGGACAGACAAAAAGGGAAGTCCACTGCACCCCCCAAAACAGGAGCTCTGCTTGGCTTAAGGACTGCTTCACATGGCAGGGCAGGCACCTGTCTTTCCCTCCCCACCTTCCCTCTCCCTCAGCAGCCCTGGCAGATGAGAGGGATCACTGGTTGGCATCCCTGTCCTTCCTGGCACCTCTGCTCACAGGACAGTCTCTTAGCCCAACACTGGCCCGCTCCTTATCCCGAATCCTTTCAGCCTGGCCCCCTGAGGCCTGGAAAAGCTGTAGGTCCTCCCGGCCTGCAAGAAATGGTTGTTTACCTCCAGAGACACAGGTTGCATGTGGAGAGTTGCCAAAAGCAAACTGAAGAAGAAAAAAACCAAAATGAGACACGGAGAGGTCTGACAGCCCAGCAGGGGCTCAATAAGTGACACTCTTCCTCTCTCTGCAGCCAGGCCTCTTGACAGTTGAACCACTGGGAACTGTTGCTGAGTTCTATACCAACCATCTCCCCCATGCCCACTGGTGCCCCTGTTTCTACTCCCATCCTTTGTCGAAATCCTGTTCAAATGTACCTTCTAGGGATATCAAGGCACTGTGTCATTTAGTAGTCCTGTCAGTCTTCAATAACTTATGAACTAGTCCCTCAGATTAGATGATGAGAGAGCCTGAGCTATCCTTCCAGGAGGTATGGGACTCGGAATGCCACTGCATGTAAAGAAAAAGGCTTCTGGGAGAAGAGATCCCAACTCTGCCGTGGGGTTTCTGAGCAGCCAGAAAGCACCTTGAGGATCCAGGAGCTGTGGGGAAGAAGGATGCTGGGGAGACACCCCTGGGTACTTATGTTTGAAATATTCATAATTTTCTGAAGAAGAGGTGACTCTGTTTCTTGAGAAAAAAAAAAAGAAAGAAGGAAAGAGGGTGTGGTCTATATCTGTGTCTGGATCAGAGGCCAGAACGGCAGGAGCTAAAGCAATCCTAGGTAATCTCCAACTAATCTCATTGAACCCCCAGTCTTTTGGTGCTGGGGTCTGGGGCAGGGTAAAGAAAGGTCCATCAGGGTGCCCCCACTGCTCTGGGGAAGCCCAAATATGTCACAATTACTCTGAAACCTGCATTTGCCCATAGTCAGGACCCCCGTAGACTTTAGGCCTCGAGAAAACGCTCACGGTCATTTTCCACTTATGTAAGTGGGGGGAGCCCGAGGAAGACTATAGCAGCAACTAATAGAGGTTTAATCTCAGGAATACCCTATCCCACCTCCCTATCTGCCCGTCTCTGAGTCTTCCTGGCCGTAGTCCTCCTGATGTGTTGCACTAATATTAGCAACCGGCAGTCATCATTACTGTATTCTTGCTTATTTAATTAAAAGCCATGTTTTGTACAAAATAGGTGCAGATGGCTGCATTAAGGAGTTAATCACTGCTTTCAGTTAGTGAGACCCAGGGACGCCTGGTCGTGGGAGCACAGGTTGCATACGGGTGACCAGTTACGGATGCAGAAACCCTGGGAGGAGAGAAACTGCTCTCATCCTTTCAAGGTCTTGAGTAAGGAAGCAGGCTCAATTGGTAAGGGCCTTTTGGGATTCGATCCCCATCTTCTGGGGGTAATTACAGCAGGGCTTTTCGACAGCATGAAGTTTATTTGCCCCTCCCACCCACCCCCCACCCCCAAGAGAAGGCAAACCCAAGGAGAGATGGGCAAGTGAGTACTTCCTGTGGGCGGCTGTCAGACACACAAGTTGGGCTCTTTCCTCTCATCGATTGTCTGCCCTGCCACCCTGCCTAACTCCCACACTTTCCTCTGCCGGGTACACGTACCTTCCTCTGCGCGCCTGCCCTCCTGGCCTCTGGGCTCCAAAGCTGATGAGCAATTACCAGGTTCCTGGCCATTTGCTGAAGCTGCTAATATCAGGTCTCATCAATGACCCTACTTCCAGGAAGCCACAGAAAGCTCTGTCCCCTGCCGCCTGGAATTTCATTTGGCTCTGGCACCAAAACCATCTAGAAGGGGATCAGCGGTGTGTCTAGGCACTTAAGCCATTTGTGGTAAGAGGATCCGGATGTGCAAATGGCTGAGTTCCCTGATATTGGGTTGTTTTTTCCACCAGATGAAAAACAGATTTTTTTTTTCAACTGGCTGCAGCTCCATTCAAGTAATGACAAAATGAACCTATGGTGGTACATAATATACACCGTTAAGTCTTTAAAAGAGGAGACTTGCTAGGTGTGAGGCCCTGCGTGGCGACATGTGATATCTGATGTTTCTGTTCAGTAGCCACTGGACCCCTTCTGCATGGGACTGTGGGGGTGGGCCGAAAGGAAACGCATGAAGAAGGAAGACCACAAGGCAAGGAGAAGGAAATGACACACTAGGCTGAGGTTGCCTCGGAGACCCACACCAAGGAGGGCCTGGCCAGGATAGGGATGAGGGAGTCCTCCCAAGGAGACCCTCAGGACAGGCCAGATCCCGGGGTTGGGGGCGCTGGGAGCAAAGGCCCTCCCCCATCACCTGTTACCTGGGCGGTAACCTAGATGTCAGGCTGAGTAGGCAGGTGGAAGGGATGAGGCCAGAAGCTGGGAGGCCACTTAGGAGGTTTCCTTATGGAACATTGATTAAGCACCTACTGTGTGCTGGCAACTTGCTGAGTCCAGAGGTGGGACGGAGAGAAGATGAGAAAAGACGACCGGATCAACCAGATCGTGCCTCCCCAGGGCTCTATTCTCAGATGGTAATCTGGGGAAACAGCTGTTGTGATGCATCATGAGGAAAATAAACAAAAGAGAAGAAGCCGGAAGCAGGAGCCAGCCCGTGTGGGTGTTGGCTTTACTCCAGCCAACAGTGTAAACAGTGAGATTAAGATGTTCAAAGGGCTTTGGATCCATTCCTTAAACCATGCATTTCCCTTTCAGAATATGTGCAAGCCCTGGGAGTACAGAGCACTCCAGAAACAGGCGTGCAACCCTTCTGTCCATTTGCACAGCCTCCCTGTCTCTGCTTCCTCTCCCCCTCACTTTGGGGCATACTGATGAAAGGGACAGGGAGCTTCACTTTCTCTTTCAGTGAACTGAGTGTGCTTCCAGAGCAAGTTCTCAGCCTTTTCCCCCTGCGCCTGATTTTATTTTTTTGAAGCTCACACTCCTACTAGGAAACCCGGCTCATGTGGATGCCCCATGTGGGCAGAGGTGTTTTAAATGCCATGTAGACAGAGCACAACTGAGCCATGTCTGGACATCGTACGTTTTTAGCCATGTAAAAAGAGCAGGGCTTTGTTGGCGCTGCAGGGATTAAGTTTCAAATCTGTTAGATCCGAGATCTCAGCAGCTGCCAAGGTAAGTCACCCGGTTAAATAGCGACTCTACAAATAGATCGCTGCCAGGAACTCCTCCCAACAGTGGGGCTGTGGGAAGGCTTTGAAGCAAGGAAAGGGGGGGAGCCTTTACTTCCCTTAGCCTACATCCACACAACACCCTGGGTCACCACAGAGACCACAGGACACGCGCTCGCTCTGGGCGCCTCTGCCATTTGGGAAGAGTGATTTTGGCACATGCGCCGGGAGTTCATTTATGCCTTTAGTTTGTGAGTGGATGGTTTGGCGGCTTTGGGGCACCTCTAGTTGAAGACATCAGAAGGAGTGGGCAACTGGCATTTTCAGGCTAACAGTTCAGGCTAAAGCCTGTTTGTCCCCAGTGTGGGGGCCGGTTGTGCAAAAGAAAGTCCTCTTGGCCACATCAGCTTCCTGTGACAGGAACTCCTGATTCCTTTTAGGAATATGTGTGGGAATATTTTCCCTGTTGGATGAAAAGGGGAAACCAGCTGGGTGTACTACAGCTCTGCACTACAATTCAGTTCTGCTTAACTCAGAATTCTGTGCCACCTGGAGTTAGCACAAACCCCTTAAGTTATGGGCTCCCCAAAGCTGCTCTAGTTTCAGATACCAGCCATGCCGTAGGGACCCCCAAGCCACTCATACTTCTGAGCCACTGGCTACAAATTTGGGGGGTTTCCACAACACCCTTGAATTTAATAATTCCCTGGCATGACTCACAGTATTCAGTGAGTTACAGAGTCACCTATTCTCAGGAGAGGTAAAGATACCTGTGTCCTGTAGCCACAGGCTAATTGTACTCTTCTGCATGTCCACCCATGGCTCCACCTTTCTCCATGAGATTAGAAAGACTCACATGTGCTTTGAAATTCTGACGGGTCTGCATGCTGTCCAAAGACCCAAGGAGCTGCCAGAGTGATACAGAGATTTCCCCACATTTCATATGATCACGAAAAGAGTTGATTCCCAAGCTTGCATTTAATTCTGCTACCATGGGTCTTGAGCTATTAAAACTTTATAGAATTCTTTCACGGCCTTCCCCTGGGACCTTCCCATGCTGGCGGGTGCTACACTTCAGAATTTATGCTCTTTCCTTTCTGAAATTGAAGATTTCATGTCTTTCCTTGCCGCATCTCGCTTGGGCCAGAGTGGAACAAATTACCTTGGCAAAATACATCCATACCAACTGGTAACACTGCAAGAAAGAAACTAAATCCACACTTGAAATAAATCGGAGTAGAATATTTTGAAGATCGTCCAGAAATAACATGCTACTGGTTAACCCATTATATAAATACAACTATGTCTGAGTGTGTGATCTCGGGGTGAGGACTCACCTTGCAGAGGCCCCAGGAGTTGGCCTGGGAGACTCAGGCCTGAGGAGGAGGACAGATGCCATGGAAGAGCTGGAATTGGAAGAGTAAGGGCTTGCCTTTGGGGAAGGGAGCAAGCTTCTATCCTGCTACTGGTTATTTTGAAAAACAGTGACCAACTAATTCAAATTTCTGGTTATTGATTCTAAACTTTCTTCCCCAAAAACAAGCCAAGAAAGGGGCACCTGGCCTGAATTCAGCTAGGTTTTCTTTCAAAATATTGTCATAGAGGTGACCTCAGACTCCAAAATGAATCTCCCTTATGGAAGCAGAAGAAGAAAACAGGAAGAGGGGTGCCTGGGTGGCTCAGTGGGTTAAACCTCTGCCTTCGGCTCAGGTCATGATCCCAGGGTCCTGGGATGGAGCCCCGCATCGACTCTCTGCTTAGCGGGGAGCCTGCTTCCTCCTCTCTCTCTGCCTGCCTCTCTGCCTACTTGTGATCTCTCTCTCTCTCTGTCAAATAAATAAATAAAATCTTTAAAAAAGAAAACAGGAAGAGGGGGCAGAAGAAGACTCCATGTAGGCAGGCGCCCCCATGGCCCCATAGCACCTTCTCCTCAGTTGACCCCCAAGACTTCCATTGGAGAGGCATCCAGGTCACTGTGATGCTCATCAGATAGATGAGGGAACCAAGATTAAGAACTTTTGAATTCTTGGGGCGCCTGGGTGGCTCAGTGGGTAAAGCCTCTGCCTTCGGCTCGGATCATGATCCCAGGGTCCTAGGATCGAGCCCCAAATCAGGCTCTCTGCTCAGCGGGGAGCTTGCTTCCTCCTCTCTCTCTGCCTGCCTCTCTGCCTACTTGTGATCTCAATCTCTCTGTGTTAAATAAATAAATAAAATCTTTAAAAAAAAAAAAGAACTTTTGAATTCTTTTCCTTCATAATAGTATACAAGGCGCATGTGGCTTTAAAGCTCTACAAATATTCTGTGGGTGCCCCTCCTTCAGTACTTCCTATAAAGTCCATTTGACCCAACTGGACTTTTTCCAACCCACTCCCTTATGAAATGGCAGGATAATGAAAGTAACTTATTGGAACTTGGGGGATATTGAATCTGTTACATGAAATGGCCAGGGTACCTTGGCCCAGCCTCCTCAGCCATCACGCAGAGGTCATCTGGATACATGACCATGACTTAGATGTTTGTAACAAAGATGTGCTCTGTGGGAAGAGGCAATTTCAGACTTTTCACGAGTCATAAACGCCTCCCTCCAAAAGCACATCTTAAACTTTTTGGAAAATACTTTAGTAAAAAGAACCATAATCCTCGCTAGAACTGAATTTTTTTTTCTGTAAGTATAGCAGCTCTATCATGAATCATACTAATTCTACTCTAAAATTATACTTGACCCCTCAAAGGAGTTGGTCCAACTGCATACCTCCAGACCATGATTCAGCCCTTCTGAGTGCTAAAAATGTAATTTTGCTCTCCAACAGCTTAAAACAAATTGATGTATTTATATCCTACCAATCTGTAAGTTCTCAGGGTGTGAATTGGTTGTTTACTTTAAAGAGCAGACAAAAGTAAGAATTTGTAATAGTGGTCCTTCTGCTCTGAAGGCTAGATGCCAAGAGCAGACAGAGCCCTCTGGGATCATATAACCCACTTCCGGTAGTTGTGAGGAAAGAAGGCGCCCCTTGCGCCCCAGGGGAGGAAAGTCCTGCCCCCTCCTGCCGATAACTGCAGACCTGTCC
>ML103423.1:0-25920 GCA_003697995.1 Taxidea taxus jeffersonii
AGACATTATACAGTAACAATCACCATACAGGCAATCCAATGGCACTAAATTCATATCTCTCAATAGTTACCCTGAACATAAATGGACTAAATGCCCCAATCAAAAGACACAGGATTTCAGAATGGATAAAAAAACAAAACCCATCCATATGCTGCCTACAAGAAACTCATCTTAGACCTGAAGACACCTCCAGATTGAAAGTGAGGGGTTGGAAAACAATTTACCATGCTAATGGACATCAGAAGAAAGCTGGGGTGGCAATCCTTATATCAGAACAATTAGATTTTAAGCCAAAGACTATAATAAGAGATGAGGAAGGACACTATATCATACTCAAAGCATCTGTCCAACAAGAAGATCTAACAATTTTAAATATCTATGCCCCTAACATGGGAGCAGCCAACTATATAAACCAATTAATAACAAAATCAAAGATACACATTGACAAGAATACAATAATAGTAGGAGACTTTAACACACCCCTCACTGAAATGGACAGATCATCCAAGCAAAAGATCAACAAGGAAATAAAGGTCTTAAATGACACACTGGAGCAGATGGACATCACAGATATATTCTGAACATTCTGCCCCAAAGCAACAGAATACACGTTCTTCTCTAGTGCCCATGGAACATTCCCCAGAATAGATCACATCCTGGGTCATAAATCAGGTCTCAACCGGTACCAAAAGATTGGGATCATTCCCTGCATATTTTCAGACCACAATGCTCTGACGCTAGAACTCACTCACAAGAGGAAATGTGGAAAGAGCACAAATACATGGAGGCTCAACAGCATCCTTCTAAAAAATGAATGGGTCAACCAGGAAATTAAAGAAGAATTGGAAAAAACCATGGAAACAAATGATAATGAAAACACAACGGTCCAAAATCTGTGGGACACAGCAAAGGCAGTCCTGAGAGGAAAATATATAGCGATACAAGCCTATCTCAAGAAACAGGAAAGGTCTCAAATACACAACCTAACCCTACACCTCAAGGAACTCGAGAGAGAACAACAAAGAAAGCCTAAACCCAGCAGGAGAAGAGAAATAATAAAGATCAAAGCAGAAATCAATGAAATAGAAACCAAAAAAACAATAGAACAAATCAATGATACTAGGAGCTGGTTCTTTGAAAGAATTAATAAGACTGATAATCCCCTGGCCAGACTTATCCAAAAGAAAAGAGAAAGGACCCAAATAAATAAAATCATGAATGAAAGAGGAGAGATCACAACCAACACCAAAGAAATACAAACAATCATAAGAACATATTATGAACAACTCTATGCCAACAAATTCGACAATCTGGAAGAAATGGATGCTTTCCTAGAGACATATCAACTGCCAAAACTGAACCAGGAAGAAATAGAAAGCCTGAATAGGCCCATAACCAGTAAGGAGATTGAAACAGTCATCAAAAATCTCCCAACAAACAAAAGCCCAGGGCCAGATGGCTTCCCAGGGGAATTCTACCAAACATTTAAAGAAGAATTAATTCCTATTCTCCTGAAACTGTTCCAAAAAATAGAAATGGAAGGAAAACTTCCAAACTCATTTTATGAGGCCAGCATCACCTTGATCCCCAAACCAGACAAGGATCCCATCAAAAAAGAGAATTACAGACCAATATCCTTGATGAACATAGATGCGAAAATTCTCACCAAAATACTAGCCAATAGGATCCAACAGTACATTAAAAGGATCATTCACCACGACCAAGTGGGATTTATTCCAGGGCAGCAGGGTTGGTTCAACATCCGCAAATCAATCAATGTGATACAGTACATTAACAAAAGAAAGAACAATCGGGCTCTCTGCTCGGCAGGGAGCCTGCCTCTCCCTCTCTCTGTGCCTGCCTCTCTGCCTACTTGTGATTTCTGACAAATCAAAAAATAAAATCTTAAAAAAAAAAAAGAATCCAGGTGCACACACACACGCATGTGCACACACACAGCAAAACAAAAATAGCCAAGTCACAGAAACAGCCCAAGGACCCATAGAATGAGGATTGGATTACTCAGCCATAAAAGAATGAAAGCTTGCCATTTGCAACAACATGGATGAAGCTAGAGAGTATTATATTAAGATAAATCAGAGAAAGTCATTTCTATGTATTTCACTCACATGTGGAATTTAAGAAACAAAACAAATGAATAAATGGGGGTGGGTGGAGAGAGGGAGGCAAACCAAGAAACAGACTTTTAACTATAAGGAACAAACTGATGGTTACCAGAGGGGAGGTGGGTAGAGGGATGGGTAAACTAGATAAAGAGAACTAAGGCACGCACTTGCTGTGATGAGCACTGGGTTATGTATGGAAGTGTTGAATCACTACACTGTACACATGAAAATAATATTATACTCTATGTTAACTAACTGGATTTTAAATAAAATCTTAAAAAAATAAAATTTAAAAAAGACTTTGATTATAGAAAGTTCAAAACCAAACAAAACTAATCTGTGGTAATAGAAATCAGGAGGGTTGGTACTCTTGTGGTTATTGAAACCAGAAAAAAAGTATATTGGGGCCTTCTGGAGTATGTGCAATGTTTTATTTTATGATCTCAGTGCTGCTTGTACAGATGTGCCCAGTTTGTGAAAATTCATTGAGCTGTGCCCAGATGGTTTATGTACTTTTATGAATGTATGTTATTATCAAATTAAAAAAATCATTTCAGTAAATAATTAATCTCAAGAAATTTTTTGGAAGAGCATTGTAGTAGAACCTCTAGGAGTAGGCCCAGAACATGAAAACACATTTGTTCCTACTGCAGAAAAATACTTTCATAATCAGGTGTACAGACTTTTTAAATATCAGCTATCTTCTTTCCAACATAGACCAAAATTTGCAGACTGAGCTTATGATTAAAATGTGTGTGACACAGGGGTGCCTGGGTGGCTCAGTGGGTTAAAGGCTCTGTCTTCGGCTCAGGTCATGATTCAAGGGTCCTGGGATCGAGCCCCGCATCGAGCTCTCTGCTCGGCAGGGAGCCTGCTTCCTCCTCTCTCTCTCTCTGCCTACTTGTGATCTCTGTCTGTCAAATAAATAAATAAAAATCTTAAAAAAATAAAATAAAATCTGTGTGGTGCCAAGAAGGAACTTCAAAAACTAACTTTCCTCTTCACAAGGTGACCTAGCTAGACACTTATGAATGTGCAGTTACCACCAAAAATAATTGTTTTATTTCTCAATATGTCTTCATATTTTAGCTGAACAGCAGCTACATGGGGGCCTCAAGGTGCTTACCTTAGAATCCTTTCACGGCTGGGGGTTGTGATAAAGATTTTTTCTTTTTATCAGACAAAAACTTATTGTTGATGTGGATTTTATTTTCAGACTATAAGTATGCTTGCTCAGGAACCTCCAACCTTGGACTAACTAAATTCTTCAAAAATTATCGTTCTTTTCCATAAGAACTGTCTCCAGTTGAAATAAAAGAAGCAATGTTTTTAAACCAATCATCCTACTACTCAAATAACATAAATAACTGGTTTTATTAAAAAAAAATAATGCAGATTCAGCTATAGTTCCAGGAAAGACAACACTCTATGAAGTTAAGTTGGCTTTTCTGCATAATGATGTTTATAATCTAAATCCATGACAAGTATATGTTGCTCTTTTTTCCTTAAGCAGAATGCTAAATCTATGAACAGATGAATCCAGAAAATAAAGTTAGAAGAAGGTTTTGGTACTTCTTACTCTTACCACTAATATCACATCTCAAAATCTTGTTTCTTGCACTGTAGGATGATGGCCTATAGTGTTTTATATATATATGTATATATATATATATACATATATACATATATATATTTTTTAATCCACCAAAATGATACTTCTACAAGCATATCTTCTAAATTCTCCTAGACAGAGTTATATATTTTATTAGAATGACTGACCTGATAATCAAAGAGAAATGGAGATTTTGCTACAGAAATATGGGTAGAATCCAAGTAGTACTCTGGAATGTTTCCATGTAGTAATAGGTCTAGTAATAAATATTAAATAAGAAAATGTAATAGGATCCACAGAGACTCCAATTAACAAGGGATAGAAAACTTAGTTCTACTCACAAGGTAAAAAAAAAAAAAAAAAATGTGATCTGAGAATATTCTGGCCAAAGATACAAGTATATGAAATAGAAATTAAAACAACAACAACAACAACAAATTTACTTCCCATTATCATTTGCACCATTGCTTACTCTTTTATGTATACTTCCTTTTTCTTGCTTTTGTCCACTATTAAACACAGAGTGTCTTGGTTGATTTGGTCCATAGATCAAAGAATACTGAGATGCTATAATGACAGAGTGACCCAAAAAACAAACATAACCCAGAGAACACAAATGTCATCTTTAGAAGCATTAGCCAAAAATCACTTTTGGTTTTCTCCTACTGTGAATGGAATGAGATTATTTTTAATTATGAGATACACTATGTAAAACAGGAACATTTACATATAAGAACATATAAGAATCGTATATATAGAAAAAGGAATGAGTAAGTACTTGCCTAAGACTTTGGACAGGTAGGGTATGTAAGAAAATTTCTATTGTTTTTGCCTTCTTATCACCCCTTCTTCTTCTAGGAAGAGATTCCAATCTCTATGAAAACAGGCATTGCAAACTGGCTTAATCAAAATATCTCCTAGCCCTGACACTCAGATAATATGCACTTCTGTGAATATTAATCTATAATACAGAGGCTGAAGATTTATTAAATCACATTATTTTAAGGCTTTACCTTAGCAAGACTGCCCAAACTCCTGCTGGCATTCCCAGAGTTGCCCTGAACTATCATCTTTCCTAAGACTTGAATGTTACGCTTTAGGTATTTCACTATCCTTTATATAAATCCTCTTTCCTTTGTTTTTTTAAGTTAGCTGAATCTGAGTCTTTCTTTGGTTATTGTTAATCTCAAAACCCAAAAAAGCCTAAGTGTTACTAAATTAGAGGAACATCTACAGCAATTTGACTTGAATATTTTAATCAAGACTCTTATCAGCAATTAGTTTGTCAAACATTTAAGAAGGCAAAAGAATTCTCAGATACACAGCACTCCTTGAAAGTTTTTTTTCTTTTTCTGTTTCACAGGAAGATAAATCAAAACTTGATGTCACTGATAGTGATCATTATGCTGCAGAAGATTTGGTCATCAACATGAGAAACTATTTAAAAGACTGAAATAAGCACATATGGTTTAAATACGAACTACAGTTCTAGTAGAGTAACTATAGTTACTGAGTAAAAGCTATTTTACTACTAGCTTTCCATGAGCCTAGAGTAGTGGTTAGAAAAAAAAAAGTGATGACTTTATTAAATGCACTAAATGTCAAGGTGAAAGTATTATTAATATTGCCATGACAGAAAAAAGATGGGGTATGCTGTGCATAAATTCTTATTTAGGAGTAAAAAAAAGTCTTTCTAAAGACCCAACACAGTTACAGGTACATAATGGGTGCTTAATATATATTCTCTAATTTTTTGAATGAAATAGTTAATATAAATTGAACCTTGGGGGATTTTTTTCAGTTAGATATGATAAAAAAAATCTGAAATTAAAGATTACTTAGATTGTCTAAGGAAAATTAGATAAAAAAGAAAATATAAATTTAGAATAATAGTATTGGGAAAACAGTCACAGGTAATTTAATAAAAAATAGATATCTGAAATATATGATTATATCATATTTTCCCCTCTCCAGGCATTCACTGATAAATGGGTGAGGATTTCATGTTATGAAATAATAAAAACAACTGATAGACATTTTGGAAAATGTTCTATCTCTATGTTCTTTGATGTTCTATTAATGTCAGAACAAGAAAATGCAAATTAAGCCAACAATGAGATGCCATATTAAGCTCTTTATTTATTTATTTATTTATTTATTTAATTTATTTGACAGAGAGAGATCACAAGTAGGCAGAGAGGCAGACAGAGGGTGGGGGAGCAGGCTTCCCATTGAGCAGAGAGCCTGATGTGGGGCTCAATCCCAGGACCCTGGGATCATGACCTGAGCCGAAGGCAGAGGCTTAACCCACTGAGCCACTCAGGTGCCCCTTAAGCTCTTTTTAAAATAAATGGCCCAAATGATACTAATAAAAAGAGGCCATTCTTTTGGAATGGATCCTAGATTTTTAAGAATCTTTTTTCATTCCCTTCCTTTAGAGCTCTTCTAAGCAGTAGCTAAGTGGAATTCATTGTTTTCTAAAGTTTCTCTCCAAACTCTATTCCTCTGTACTGCCCACAGCAAATACTACAGCTTAGTTTGACATTATAACTACCTAAATTCCCACAATTACCTTCTATTTTGTCCTGCAGCCTCCAGTTTTACTTCCCTTGATATATTCTCCTCCTTCTGCCACAAAGCAAATTTGATCATGGTGTTCCTCTGATACTGGAATAGCATCTCTTTTTTTCTTACTTAAAATCAAACTGATCAATATGTTTTTGAGATACTTCATTTACTTTTGTGTTCCTGTTCAATTACTTATCCAACTGCATTCTCCCTTTTCAACACCATCTTCTATTCTATAACTCCCAAATCTAAATTCTAGGCAGCTCTAATCCCTTCCCCATATTCTCACTTACCTCTTGACCTCAGCTCAGATTTATTTTTCCAAAACATGTTTCCTTTAACCTGATGACCTCTAAGCATCCTAGACATATAATCAGTTTTGATATCAATCACTTACCCATCATTACAACTAGTTTCTTTCCAGTAAACTCCTAAGGAAACCTATAATTACCCTATTACAGTAACTTGTATTTGGCTTCATTTAACCGAAATCAAGTAGGGAATTTAAAACTGCATTAAAGCTTACTTGTCTTAAGTCCATTTAAAAATTATTCAAAAACTCTCTTTACAGTTTTTATTATTTTTGTTTTCCTTTAATGGTTTCTCTACAAATTTAATCCTGTCTGTACAGTTTAAGTTACCATCTCTACTCTTTCTGTTTTTTGTCTTCTTAGGATTTTTCTTTAATTAAAGACATATTTTTTTTAAATTTAAATCATTTATTCTAGTGTGTAAGCAATTTTATAAGGTCATACCCTAAAAATGTCAAATGTTTATATTTTTGACCATATAATATTTACAACAGAAACATCTTAGCAACAAAAGCTTTGTGCCCTTTTCTATGGTACATGTTGAAAAGAGACATTTCATGAACATCAACCTTTTTTTTCCTAAATATACTGAAAATATCAAGAACATAATGACATTATGTTTTACTGGCATTTACAGAAATAAGAAATAGTATGGCATAATATAACAATGTAAAATTTGGTCTAGCTTATTATTTTCCTAATGGATAATATCATCACTAGTTTTCCCCTAACATTATTCAGAATAATCATTCATGATAAGTATCCACAAAAAACACTTCAATGGTAGACTATCTATGTCTAATGAACATACATAATTTCCTCCCCCTTTTTATTTAGCACAAAAGATTTAATTTAAAGGAAAATGAAATATGTACTTTGTCCACTAAATACATCAAACTCATATTCTGAGGAACATGAGCTTTTAAAGAACATGAAGTTTCTTCTGAAATAAGCAATACTAAAAGTTAGATTTTCCCCCAGAGAGATATTTATAATATACTTTCATTGAGAGGAATTTTAAATACCGAAAAAAATATTTAAATAAAAAATAAAGGGGAATGCATAAGATTCCATTCAGATTTGAAATGTTAGGTATCACATAGTAATCTTCTGGTGTAGGATCCACTAGGAAACATAGGTATTAGGGATGGAAAAAGAGGTGTTTAAGATTATGTCCATTTCATAAATGAAGCAATGGAATCTTAGAGGGCTTCCATCCACCTTAGACTTAGTTAAGTATAGAAGCAATATTCAAAACTAGATTTGTCTAGTTCTGTAGCTTGTGATTTGAAACAACACATACTTCCCACCACTGACTGTACATGTAGCGATTTTACTGTAATAGTTGATTTTTAAATTGTATGCATCGTATTTTATAACTGTATCATTGTATTACTAAGAGATATTAAATGGTTAGCTAATAATTTTATGTAACATTTAATTACATCAGAATGACTAACAGAAATTCAAAATAAATAATCAAAAATCTTTCTAGGACTGCACAGTCTAACCAGTGTGTCAGGATACAATACTGGGTCATAGGCAAAGGATGAACAAGGAAACAGTTCTGGAAGCATGCTACTGCCTAGGATTTACCTTTTGTTTCTGCATGATAGAACAATGTAGAGATCTGGATTTGGAAAGACCAGTTTGGTAGGAGGGGCATTCAGGGGATTTGGGAAACAGACTACCAACTGAAGTAGAAGAATATTAATATTTTAATAAACGATGTACCCATACAAAAAGCATGTCGAATCTTTATCAGCCACGTTATAGGTATGCTAAGATACTGATCTTCTCAGCCATTAGTGTGGTCAAGTACAGTTGCTTCATCTACCTTCCCACCCACCTGTGGTGGGTGTCTGGAGAGGAGGAATAGTCTCCTCTCCACACAGGTAGCCTAGGTCAGGTTACTTCACTGAGCCATAGTAACATTTTTCCATGTCTCTCCTAATGTCGTAATCTGTGAAAAAATTTCTGTCAAAGTTGAGATGGATCACCCACTATTTTACACAATCATCACTTTTTAGCTAAATTAAGTAATATGCCTTATTATACTTACCTGTTATTAACCAGAATACAGGCAATTGAGGCAAGAAACTTAGGTTCTAAGTTTGGTTTCCATAAGATACTATGTGAATATAGAATATAATTTTAATTTCTTTAAAGTTACATGTTGCCTAGAGGCACCTGGCCCGTTGAGTTGGTTGAGCAACCCATTCTTGGTTTAGGTTCAGGTCCTGATCTCAGAGTGGAGAGATTGAACCCTGAGGCAGGCTCTGCCTCAGTGGGAGTGTGCTGGAGGTCCTCCCCCTCCCTCTACCCACTCCCACCCTACCCCCTCATGCACATACTTTCTCTCTCTGTCTCAAATAAATAAATAAATGTGTTTTTTTTTTTAAGCTACATATTGCCTCTTCAGTAAAAGAATGGGGTTATAAGAAATTTTTTTATCCAAGTAACAATTGTGTGTGTTTTGTTAATCTTTATACCCAAAATCAGAAACTTACACGTTTGGAAAACAGGGCTAATTGTAAAAGAAGCATTTGAAGCAAGTTTTGAAAATCTTAAAATCTTTTCAGATGAGGTGAGCTGTTATCTGAGAAGCAGATTAATCAAGGAATCCAGGTGCTGGAGTCAAGCATATCTCATGCTTGAATTTATTTTTTGTTTTGTTTTGTTTTTTGGTGTTTTTTTGTTTGTTTGTTTGTTTTGTTTTGTTTTTCCTAAAGAGTATTTATTTATTTATTTGAGAAAGAGACAGAGATAGCGAGAGAGAGCAAGAGTGGGAAGGAGGGACAGAGGGAGAAGCAGGCTCCCAGCTGATCAGAGTCCACAATGGGGGTGGGAGGGTCTTGATCCCAGGACTCTAAGGATCATGACCTGAGCCAAAAGCAGACTGTTAACCCACTGAGCCACCAAGGTGCCCCTGATTTTAAGTTTTAACATGTTCCTAGAGCAAACCATTTAATCTATCTAATCTTCAATTTCCTTAGAAATGAATTGGATGAAAACAGTTCATATGGGCCATTGGCCATTGACTGAGCAAACCACCGTGGCCTCTCCTGGCACAGTACTGCAAGACAACCTGCCTCATGCTCCCCAGCAAGGCAGCTCAATTATCTGTGCTCCAGAGTCAGGAAACCAGGCAGGTCATCAGGACTGCACAAACTGCAGGAATGCCAGCTGGGACAGCCTTTGTTACCCTGTGAGGTTGGTGGTGTGAGCACCGTAGGCCAGCCCTGGCACCCGCTCCCATAATGCAGTGCGTGGTGCGTCACTGGGGAGAGAAAATCACAGCTGCATCATAGCTCTAAAATTCACTTCTCAGCTGGAGAACGTGTACACTGTTCTGATGGCACCACCTTCCTGGGTCAGTAATGAATAATGTCAGGGTACACAGCACATATTCCTGTCGCTTAGGAAATCAGAGTCTAGATTAATAGTTTGCAAGCATATTTTCATACTTCATGCTTTGGAAGTTAACAGTTGAAGAGAGGGAGGAAAATTTTTGAAAATTATAATAGGTGATTAGCTGCCACTTGTCTGAGGTCTGTTTTGAGACAACTAATCTCTTCGTAGTGCTAAAGCAAGGTCACTAGATTAAAAAACAAAAACAAAAAACAGAAAGCAAAATGGGCTATGTTCTCTTTTAAGCTGCCCCAGCCATACTGGAAGCAGTTGAGAGTGGATTCTTTTGTAAAAAGGTAGCATCAAGTCACTGCGAACATTTCTTTTAACCTATACCTTTGCAAAGGTCTAACCTCCACAAGTACATCTGAGAACGAATTCTACCTGCAGTGGCATTAATTATTAAACAAGGATGATTAGATAAATCAGTTAACTGAAAAAGCATTTTTCATGAAGTCACTGAGTGGATAAGTTGTGGCAATCCCACTATGCGAACTATGGGCTGTTTTATTTTAACGGCACTATTGAGTGAATCCTTATGTTCAAGTACCACGAGCAATATTGGACAGAGTATGGGATTCCAGGACAACTATAGAAGAGTATTTCAGGAAAAAGACCTTTGTCACATCTACATGTTAACTATTGAAGTTCTGCAGGAGTTCATCGGGAGAAGCAACAGCAATACTCAGACATCTTGGATATTTCGGCAGTTACCTTATACTTGGCGATCAGGCATTTAGCTGGAACTCTTTTCCTCCAAATTTGGGAAGACACTATATAGCTATATTTGAATCCTTCCAAATGTGTTGGCAAAGCCAACAGAGCCCAGGCAGGAGACTGTTCTGGGCAATATACTTATAAAGCTTTTCCTCAGAGTACATGGAAAATCAAAGATTTTTTCAGCTATAACACAAGATTCTCCGCAATGGTGTGCACAGTTAGCATCTCTTCATGGACCTTTATTCCCTAGGTAAGATCACACATTGATTATTGAAGGATTACTAAATACTATCAATGGAATACAAGATTTGGAAGTTGTGGGATTCTCCAGCATTAACTTCATAACTGTATTCCCTCTAGATGTTTTAAATGTCATTCCAAATGAACTTCTCTTCTTTAACTGCCTCACACACCTCACTTATTCTTTAGGTGAAGTGCTTCTTTGGAAGAAGTTTTGATAAAAATGACTTGGCATACAAGGAGATATATGGCAAATTGCTAGAGTCCTCCTAACTTGGATCCAAGATGACAAACATTTTTATCCAACATGCAGCTCAAGTTTTCAATTCCTATATTCAGTGCCACCTAGCTACTCCAGGTGGCATAGGAAATTTGACTCTAAATGGTGTAGCTTCTTGTGAGGAAGAAGAAATAAGTAAACATCGGGAGGATGATGAAGACCAACTTTCAGGTCAGCTGTGTGGGAATCCTAGGAAGAATTCCTGCAGAACACTGTACACTCCTACTGGCAACGTAGACATGGTCCAAAGAAACCCCATAGAGCAAATATAATCTATTGATAATTCCCAGAGAATGCATAAACTGTTTAAAGATTTTAAACACCACACCACACTCTCACCTCCCGATCCCAGCACACTGGAACAAATGGACAGAAACATACTTGTAATTGTATGTCTTGGCTTATACATTTGGAGCCCAGGCACCACAGCATAGATGGCAGAGAAATTATGGAAAGCATGGTATGAGACATCATTTGACCCATATCAATAAAAACTTGGAACAACCACTTTTTAAAAAATTTTTTTTATTGATTTGACAGACAGAGATCACAAGTAGGCAGAGAGGCAGGCAGAGAGAAAGAGGGGGAAGCAGGCTCCCTGCCTAGCAGAGAGCCCGAAGCAGGGCTCGATCCCAGGACCCTGGGATTGTGACCTGAGCCGAAGGCAGAGGCTTAACCCACTGAGCCACCCAGGCGCCCCAAAACAACCACTTTTCAAATGCCTTTTGTTAGCCTTGATTGCTATAAAGCAATGTTTTACTGTTTAATGTGTCAAATAATAAATCACAACTCCTATTAAAAAAACACACACTTAAAAGTTTATGTAAATATTAAAGCAGTATATTTAGCATAACTGTTACAGTTCCTGGCACATAACTCTCACCAGATACTGCTTTATTGTAAAAGTTGTGAACTGAGTGGATTACTCATATCCATGCTGGAATCCCCCTGTCACTTTTGTTAGTTAAGAAAAGAACTAAATGTAAGCATGGTAAATGAAAATATCTCAACTAAATGGTGGACCTAGAGATATAGAGATCTTACTGTGCCTCATTTCACAAAGCCTTCATAAATAGCCTTGAGTCTGCAAGTGGAGGCTGATTTAGCCTTCAAATGTGAATAGTTACATAAAAAAGTAAACTAGCTAAACCAGACTATATAAACTCTTAAGAGGAGATTAATAGCTTAGAATTATCACTTGACATATTTTATTACTTCTTTCCATTCCCGGTAAGTAATTATTCCATTGTAATGTTAAAATTCAGGCTTATAAATGCTGTTTATAAGACTATAGCTGTTTTTCTTTATTTTTTTTCTTTCTGTAATCTCTCTTCTTTGTCTTGATAGCCAGTTCAGTCTCTCACCATGAAAAAGAGACAGACGTCAGTAGTATGTGGTGAAACAAGATTTAAGAAATAGAATACTCTCTAAAATAAGATCGTTTTAATGTTAATTACTCATAATTACTCAAACTTTCCATTGAAATTCATCCAGTGAACTAAATAATAATTGGCTTAAAATTAGACAGTGTTTGAAAGTGTTCTATCTTGCAAAATATATGGTTATGTGTATGTACTGTATAGATTAGATAGGCTATCCCTAAATTTTACCAATACAATTTAGCTAAAAAGTGCTAAACTGATTTTCTCATTATAAATGCATACCTAGGTTGTCAGAAGGTTCTGTCATGCCACTCTGCTGCCCTTCTTTGCTGGGTTACATGAAATTAACAAAATTGATTTGCTGAAACATTGTACAGATATTCTTCAAAGTCTTCAAGTTGGAGGGGGATGGTTTCAGAGATATGAACACAATTATTACATGGATTTTAAGCTCCAACACTTACTAGGTATGTGAACTTGGATAAGATAAACTCTCTGAACCTCAATTTCCACATTTTAAAAATAGAGAATAAATTTACTGCACAAAGATATTATGTAAATTATATTAGATGATATCAGTCCCTCTTACACAGAACCTGGTACTTAGTAGACACGGGATATTTCCTTCTCTTATTCTGTTGTTGAGGAGACTAGTGAGTAAATCTGTGTCTAAGAGGGGAGAGATTTAGGGGCTTGTAAGGGTAGGTATTATTACTATTACAATGTTGATTATATTCTTGATGGCAATTGAAGATATTAACCACAGGTATCAGCCACTCCTAATGTGTAACATGGGTGGGGTGCTTAGTTTACATGTTCAGTTACACTCTTGTTTAATTTTACAGACTGAATTAAAATTTGGTACCCATTTGCACCACCCAAATAAAAAAGAGATTGATTTAGATTGGAATGCTAATTATTCCTTTAATTAAGAAATATTTTTAGCTTAGATTTATTTAGGTTTCCAAACTCAAATGAATTTGCTAGTTGAGTTAGCTCCTTCTAAGGACCTGTAGTCCAATACATAAGGGAGCAGCATTCTCTGTTCTGGATAATTCTAAAAAAATTCAGTATCTATTTCTATTTTTTTTAAATCACGGATTAAAAAAAATTATTACCTTACCAAAGAATTAGATAGTGTCCAGTAGTATCATGATCTTTTATATTCATTGAAGTTACAGAATTCCATTTCCAAATCAGTATCTTAGAAGATGGGATTTGAAAGTCACTTTTATCTTTTCTGAAAAACACCAGCAATCTATGACTATGGATAATTTATGTTGTCTATCAATAGTTTGCTCCTTCCTGTTGCTGAGTAACATTTCATTATAGATGTACCCCCATTTGTTTACCCATTTCCCAGGAGTTGAAAATTTGGGTAGTTTCCAGCTATTAGTAACTTCAGTAAAGCTGTTCAATACACACAGCTGGAATGCATACATAATTATATGTTTAACTTCATAAGAAACTACACATTGTTTTTCATAACGGTTGTATCCTTTTGTATATTGACCAATTATATATGAGATTTCAAGTACGAATTCTTCTCCAGCACTTCATAGTTGGTACTGTTAGTTTTCCCCCTCCTTATTCTAATGGCTGTGTAGTAGCATCTTAGTATTGTAAGTTATTTCCCTAATGACTAATCACATGGAGCATCTTTTTATATGCTTATTTGTCATCTGTTTATCTTCCCTGGTAAAGCTTCTTTTCAGAACTTCTGGCAACTAAAAAAAAAATTTACTGTTGGGTTTTGAGAGTTCTCTATATGTTCAGGATACAAGTTAGTTATAAGATATGTGCTTTGCAAATATAGATACTTTCCTAGATGGTGGTTCATCTTGCAATTTTTCAAAAATACAATGGTGTGAAAATGATTTGCATTCAGTGGAATCTGTACCTCAAGTTTTGAACTTCAATCTTTTACAGGGCCAGCTTTCTGTGGTATAATACTCTCTTGTGACGTTGGATAGCAGCATCGAACCACAGCTTCCAGTCAGACATGTAATCACAAGGATAAATAAGGATACACTTAAGGTGTTCTGTACCCATATGGACATTCTGTTTTTCACTTTCAGTACAGTATTCACTAAAATACATGAGATATTCAACACTTTATTTTAAAATGGGCTTTGTGATAAATGATTTTGTCATTTAAGATAGGCTAGGCTTAAACTGTGATGTTCAGTAGATTATGTGTATTAAATGCATTTCCAATGTCACAGTCAAGGAAGATCTGTATTTCTTCCTAGTCTGTGTTTTAATATTTTAATTCTCAGAATCTTAAACAGGAGTTTCTCAATTTTTATTTTATTTTTATCATTATTTGGCTGTTGTACTAAAAACACTTTGCCTAATCTAGTGTTACAAAGATTTCCAGTGTTTTTTGTTAAAAGTTTTATAAGTTTATATTCTACATTTACATTTAACAATCTTATTTGAATTAATTTTGCATAAAGTTTGAGGTTTAAGTTTGAGATATGGGTTGAGTTTCTTTTTTCTTTTCTTTTCTTCTTCTTCTTCTTTTTTTTCTTTGCATATGAAAGTTCAGCTGTTCCAGGATTATTTGTTTAAAAGACTATCCTTTTTCTGTTGAATTTCTTTTGTTTTCTTATCAGAAATCAATTGACCATTTTCACGCAGATCAAACGAAAGGAAGAGGGAAAGAGTGGGTGAGGGAGAGAAAAAGAGAGAGATAGAAAGAAAGGAAAGATGGGAAAGAGGGAGGGAGGAAGGAAGGAAGGAATCAGTGTTCAGAATATATATGTGATTAAATTAATTGTCTGCATTAGGACTTTTGAAATCAATTCTAGTGTACATTATTTTATACTCTTGAGAAGGTACAAAAAACAACACAAACAAATAAGTTGAAGTAGGATTACAAATTTAAGCAGGTAATTTGACAAATGCAACTTGTCTTGCACATGCGGATAACTGAAGGTAAATTGGGCAATTCAATTGTGTTGTCTCTTGTGCAACTCTCTCTTAAATAAAAGATAAATTGTACTTTCAAGTTTACAAAAATGTCCCAGGTTTCAATTTTGCTGAAAGGTAGACATTAGTGCATTACTTTAAATATATTACATTTTGTAAAATCTCTTTTCTAAATATGTAAAATAGCAAATTGTTACATACTTTATATACCATTTCAGGTCTCCTTGCATCATTTTTTTTTCCTGATCTCTGGCTCCTTAGCTGAAAACTAAGGTAAATAAGGATTAAAAATTGTTCTTAGACCAAGTCTGGTTAGCATAACTCATTGCACGAGTAACTATTAAGTGCCTACCACTCTTATAGGTTCCTAAGATACATCAGCGAATAATATAGAGCAAAAACACAAAAATATGTACCTTTATGGCACTTTTATCATAGCAAGGAAAATAGACAATAAAACATTAACACAATAAAAGAAAAATGATACTGTATGTAAGTTGATAAGCATAACAGAAAGAAATAAGGCAGAATAAGGGTGTCCAGAATGTAAAGGTGACAATTTAAACTGTAAAGTTTACTTGATAAGCATGGTTTTAGCACAGATTTGAAGAGCATGGCATAGTTAGCTATAATAGCTCTCAGGGGAATGTCCCAGGACAAAGAAAAAACCAGTGTGAAATCTGAAACACAAGAGCCCACCACATGAATATACTGAAATATAAGGTCAGGATAACATGTAGAATGACAAGGGGGAGGACATAAAAAAGGAGACGAGATCAGATAAAATTCTGAGGGCAAGTATAAGGCCTTTGACATTTACTTGGGTTAAAATGGAAGGTATGGCAGAGTTTTAACTAGAGATGTGACATTCTGATTTCTATTTTAAATGGCTGCAGTTTTGAAAGCAGAATGAAAAACAGTACAAGTAGAAGCAAGGGACAGTTATGTAAGCCCATATGGCTACAGAACCATACAGGGTCATGGGTCTCAGGCTGGAGAAGTCAAGGAAAGCTTCCTGTTGGAAGTTACCTTTGAATTATCATAATAATATTAATTGAATTTTGGTGCTTATTTGCTAGAAAATAATTCTCTGATGACTGTGCTCAATAAGACAAATGAGGATACCAAGCCCTTAGTGGGCTTACAAAAATAGAGACCTTGAGTTATCTTGATCCTGAGAGTAATAAAAGAAGTTAATAATAGGAGCCTATAGTTTGATCCCTTCAAAGAAGTCAGATACCATGGTCAAGAACTTCATGGGGGGTTGTGCACTTTGTAATTTTTTATTTACTTTCCACCATTATTATTCAGAATCCTAGAATCAGCTAATTTCAGCCATATTTTTTATCCTTAGGTACTGAAAAGAAAATACAGTGGTCCATTTATGCTTCTTTCCACACCTTTAATTATTCCATCTGTCTTTCACCCAAAGTCCATCACATTACACCTTTTAAAATTTCCTATTACAAATAACTAATAAAACATATAGAATAAAAATGTCTCCATTTTTTTTCTCCTAATGAGCCTAGAAATTTCCTCAAGATGTTACTTACATTAAAGTCCCTCTTTATTAAGGAGTCCTTATTTACCCATACCATCAGAATAACCAAGCCAGGCATGCGTTGAGGTGAGGCAGTCAGTACTACCTTTGTTTCTCAATGCCACTTCTGAATCTTTACTTCTCTAGTCTTATGGTTTTTAAAAAAAGGGGGGGTGCACCTGGGTGGCTCAGTGGGTTGAGCCTCTGTCTTCGGCTCAGGTCATTATCTCAGGGTCCTGGGATTGAGCCCTACATTAGGCTCTCTGCTCAGCGGGGAGCCTGCTTCCCCCTCTCACTTTTCTCTCTGCCTGCCTCTCTGCCTACTTGTGATCTCGATCTCTCTCTCTCTCTCTCTGTCAAATAAATAAATAAAATCTTTTAAAAAATCACATTTTTAAAGGTCATCTCTATTACTCTATTTCACTCATATCTATCCTTCCAATCATTTTCCCAAAATAATTCCAATTATCTTTTAGATTCCTTTTCTTTCCTCGATTCTACTACTATAACTTCCATGATTGTCATTAATGTTAATTGCCAAGTAATCTCTGTTTCTCCTCCTTCTTGACACATGTTAACATTGCATGCAAGGCCCCCTGATGTAACAGAAGAGTTGTGAGCAGAAGTGATCTCTGTCACTTCCTAGTCAGAGAATTTAATTGCTAATTTATGATTCTCCAGAGTATTCCTTCCTACTCATACAGCAACAAGCAATAATTGAGATGATGTTTACTGCTTTGGCCTAGATTCCTAAATGGTTATGAAAGATTTAACACAGAAGCAGACTTGTCAAGGACTAGTAGTATGAGTGAAATGTCAGCCTTTGTTGTTTAAGCCACTGAGATACTGGTCTCTTGATAATGCACAGTAAGTTAGCCTATTCAGCCACTGAGTGATGTAGACATTGTTATATAATGTACAAAAGAAGAATTAACATATGCAATAGTGGTTTATGAGCTGGCTAAGGTGGTAAGAAACTGTTATGCTAAGATGAAAGGATGGCGATCCATACTATACCTGCTGTAATTCTATGATAGGAAATGTATTTTGTGAACGCATGGATCTAGAAAAAAGTTTGGTAAACAAAATGCTAGTGTGTGCTGGTTATAGCTGACAAATTACTATAAGAAAGAGATGATCTCAGAAAATTTTTGTATGGTAGCAAACAACCACCTGCTAAACCATTACAGATATAACATGAAGAGGAAGTAAACTTTTATTATTTTAATTCACTGTGATACTGAGATACTGGCTACCTCAGTTTATCTTAGCCTATACTGACAGGCATACTTGAAAAATTTAATGTCTAATTACATAATCCATTCAGCACACTTGTCTTCATTCTCATGGCCATGCACTGCTCTCTTTTATAAACTATATTTGTATTATGTAGGAAATCTTAAATTTTATCTTTGTTTTCCTGTTAAACACAGCATTACTGTTTGTAAGAGTTGCTTTTATAAACAATCCTTTTCTTCCCCTCATTTTGTAGAATCTTTCTTTCTTTTTTTTTTTTTTTTTTTTTTTTCCTAATGTTGTAGAATCCTGTGCTATCAATAAATTTGTCCTTTGATTCTGCTGGGTTATTTAGTCTGTTATTTCCCTGAGATTCACAGCCCTGGTCTGTCACTGAAACAAAAGCTTCCAATTTTGGCCCTTGTAAAAGTCTTTATTGTTTTAATCATTCACATCTGTCTGTGTCCTGTTCCCTATCTCCACCAACATGACAGTGACAAAGGTGAAAGCCCTAAGATCCTGGAAAACATTAAAATTAAACAACTCCCTCCCACACACACCTTTGTTTTCCAGAAATGGATTACAGCAAGGTTTCATTCTTCTTGAATGAGAATTCAACCATTGAATACTTCACTCGTTAGACTATGAGAAGGCTAGAGATAGGCCCTACAAATTGCCATTCTTTGTCTCATATATGATCAAATTGTTTGAATTCACTAACTAATCTGAATAAAATACCTGCTGTCTTGACTTGACCAAACTTCAGTTAAGATTCTTTCCTTCTTCCTGGTTCCTGAGTTTGACCCCTGGCTTCCCACCCTGAGCAAGCATAGAACCCTTTCTCAACAGCCCTCTAGCCCCTGTTTTTACCTCAGGGAAAAAACATCCCCTAATCAATTATATGATTGTATTACCTTTTCTATCCCACTTACCTACACCCATTTTTTTCTAATCTTGTTCAACAACTTCCCTCCCCCGTTTAAAAAAGCTCTTTTTGCCTTCCCTTTGAGATACTTGCAAATCTCATTGTCACGGTGTTCTCCCTATTGCAATGGTTTTCCTCTCCCTTGCACTAATCCTTTCAAATAATCTTTTCTTTATATATACACAAATTCATTTTTTGACACCAAATACACTTTTTGACAAATAAAATTATCACAGTCTCTTTAAGTGTTAGTTCATATATCAAGGTAATGTAAACATCACCAAAAATAAAATTAAAGGAATTCTAATGAGAAATTTAGATTCTCAAATTTAGCATACTATGTCCTTGCAGAGATTCTCTGATATTAGTCCTGCTTAGCTTGGCATCTGCAACTTTTGATAATGATTTTTAAAATTCTTCTATCCATGGGGTTCCTGGGTGGCTCAGTGGGTTAAGCCTCTGCCTTTGGCTCAAGTTATGATCTCAGAGTTATGGAATCAAGCCCCCACTGGGCTCTCTGCTCAGTGAAGATTCTGCTTCCCCCCTCTCTCTGTTTCTCTGCCTACTTGTGATCTCTCTATCAAATAAATAAATAAAATATTTTTTAATTAAAAAATAAATTATTTGATCCAGATTCATTTCCTTTCCCTTTCTTCAGTTGCACAACCCTATAAATCATATTTGCCTGTAGAATTTTATATGTACTATTGTCTATGCTAGAAATGTTGCCCCACACTCTTCACGCATTTCTCTTTCCTTGTCAGACTAAACACTCAGTTTGGAAGTCAGCTTTTCTGAGAACCCTTCCTCAACCCCCTAAATCTGTTTGCAGTCCCTTTTTTATGCCACCTTGTTACAAAATACTTCTCCCATCAGCCCCTGTATTGAAATTTTACCTTACTTGATGGGTGGAATGGTTATTTCTTTCAGGGAGAAAATCACTAAAAGAGAATGGTGATAATCGTGCATTTTGCAAAGCCTTAGTTATTCAATCTGGAGTATCCCTATAAGGAATACAGTAGAAAAGTCCAGAGTGGTTTGACATTATCAGTCTGGTCAACTTCTATGTGCCCCAATAATAAGTGTTCAAGATAAGCCCCATTTCCTATGGATTTCCTCCTAATCTCCTGGGGAGAATACAATTGATTCTAATAACATTTTACACAGGCAACAAAGTACAAATCTATATCAAGGGGAAAAAGCTCCTAAAGGCAATCACATTTGAAAGATGTTACCTATTACTAGGCAGACAATAAAGAAATCTTTTTTTATATTATTATGCAGAGTAGTTAGAACCCTATTGAATGTTCCTGAATAGGATCTTGATTTTAACTTTGAACAGATAAGTCCCATTGAAATGTTTGATTCAAACAAGAGATCCCTTTACTTCAAAGGTGAATTCAAGCAATACAGAAGGTTACGGTGCTTTTTCACCAACCTCTTCTCTCTTTTTAAATGCATCTTTTTCTCAACAAAACTTCAAAATGTTGACAAACTTCAAATCATGGTCCTAAGCTCTCTTCTATCTGCATTATTTCCTAATGAGATCTAATTCAAACCCATGTATTTTAGTAGATATTCAGACTTTTACATTTTAAAAAGTACCTGATATCTCTGTTTAAGTAAATTTAATAAATTTAATAAATATTGAGGGATGAATGTGTTTAAATCAAGATAGTATTCATATCCTCAATAACACTTTTTTCCAGTCATTTACATAAAGATAAATAGCACTAATAGCCCCATTGCACAAGTCAAAAATCTTTGAGCAGAAATCTACTCAAAAATTTGGATCTGAGGCTTTTAAATCTGGGTGTTAGTCTCCTTAGGAAAGATGTAAAATTATTATATAAAAGTTAGATAAGAAAGATAGCATTTGGTTTTAATAATAATGTAATTACCACCAATCCAAATTTATATAAGTTGATGGATACTATAAACACCATTCCAAAATGTCATGTCATCAGGGCAAGATGCATTAGATACAGATATATTCAAATAACTTTGGATCCCCAAAATAAGGAATGTTGGGCTCAGACGTAAACATTCTGTATAGTACTGAGATATTAAATATACAAAAGAATAATTGTCAGACTATATATATGTATATATATATAACATATACATATATGCATATGTATACATATGTATACATGTATATATGCGTTTGTATATGTAGATATGTATGTATATATATAAAACTGTAACCCATAATCTGCAATAATGAATCTGGAAGTCAACCTACTATCTATAATAATCAGAATGGGAAGTCAGACTACTATCCCTGGCAATCAGTCCAAGAAGCTGACCAATAACTCTTATATTATTTGGCCCCAAACAACTGGGTCTTGATTTATAACTGACAGCTCCTCTAATTCTTGCTTCCTTTTCCAACTTAGGAACAACTGGGAAAAGACAACTTGCATAACTAATCACATAGAATCACACAGAATGCCCTACTTTTATTTTGTTTCTCTGTGCTAACAGACTTCAATCAGAGCATACCTAAAGTCTTCTCTTTATCCCACTATAAAGTTTTCCCACCCCATGCCTTCAAGTCCCTGCCACCATGAACACACTATGAAGGTACACACACACATACACTGTCAGTTTTTTTCAGTCATAAAACAAGGTTAGCATAATTACGAAGCAGGTTCAGGATTCCAAACTCAATGACATTTAACTATGTTTTTAAATTTGGCTTCTTACATGTCCACAAAGCAAAGCACAAGAGATGTTCTACAACACATACAAGAAAGAATAAGGGGTAGTAAGTCAAGGAACTAAACATGAAGTCAATCTATGAGCACATAGTTGAAATAAAGCCTCGGTCTGGTCTGGGTCAGCTCTTGGAATTTACTGCTTATTATGTTCAAGCAGTGGAGGATCTCTGTTCCGTTCAGAGGTCAAGTGGGCAAAACCTTCAGTGGCAGCTGCCTCTTTAAGATGTGGCCAGACATGAAAGAGTCAGTGTCAATATAGTTTGTTCTAAAAATCCTCCCTTCATAAAGGGAGGACTTGCAGACCTCCTGTGGCCGTTGGTTATCAGTTGTGAGTATGTCATCAGCTGGTGCTGATTTCAGAGATATCTGGTCTTAGCTTCTTGGCTGCTTGCCTCCCTGCTTTTGACATAAATTACTACTTGACATGAATGACTTCATCTTACTTTCCACAGTGGCTGACTCCCTTGTTACAGCAACCTCGGAATAAACAGCCCATGCTTGTTCTCATTTAAGTGGTCCGTGTTCATTTCTATAGTACTGTTATGTGTTTGTTCCCTAAAATCATAGGAATTCTTTAAAAAAGCCCAATTTCACATGACTCCAATATACAATATGTTAAATTTTTAGAATCATTCATTTCAATACCAAGAATATTTCTCTTAGGTGAAAATTTCACTTTCAGTTATTCATATAGATCTTCATATTTTTCTTTTGATTGGGAGACTTTTCCATTGACTACCTTCTGACTGCTCGTCTCAAGCCTGCTTTTCTTTCACAAGTTCATACCTCCTAGGCACAACATGGCACAATACTAGGAGACTTAGGACAGTGGGAGATAGAACATTCCTAGAAGTTTTTTCTACCTGAGGACAGCTAGTGATAAACATATTTATAAGTAAGGATTAGGCTATCTCCAAACTAAATATATTCTTATTAATTTTCCTCCAAGCTGGATTGCCCACCATAAAAAGGGCCTATCATCATTATAATTTCACTAAACACAAGAGAAAATTTGATAGACAGAAAATAAACTAGAGAGTGGAAATTGATGGTTGATTTAACATGTTATTGTTAAAATATCTTATTTTTTTGCAAATGTTATGCAACTTATAGACACATTTTCCCCAAACCTCGGAACATGCTCATGAAGAAGGGACCCAAGGCTTAAACTTCATTACATTCACAGTAAATACATCTCTGATATGCCATACTCATCTTTAATTTTTGCCTTTCTTTCCTCTACTCCCATACAGTCATGATGGTTTATCTGTCAAAGAAAATCCACATATATCAAAATGGAAAGTTCAGACTAATGTACCTTTGGGGAGAAAACTGGAGATAGTTTTCTGGAAAGAGTGAGAAGGCAAAACCTGAAGTAGTGTATTAGCCTAGAATTGAACTGAGAACTAGAAGTAAGGAATTTCTGTAGCAGATTTTGCCCCTAAGCTCAGACAGTTTATACATCCATCTTACAGGTTAAATGTTGGGTTTTCTCTTTGTGGTGTTCTTTTTGCCTTTAATACCAAGTGTTCAATGAAGCCATGATAACTATGTAACTTGTGCTTTGGAGAATTAAGGGATAACTCTATATCCTCCCTGAAGAGGGTTAATGAAAGGAATTATGGTATTTCTTGCCACACTCTTATAAAGCCAGCACATTGAGGCACTGTTTTTACATCTTAAAGAACTAACTAAAACCTAGGAAAGGGTGTTCTGTGGTATTGAGGCAAAAAATAACAGGAGATGCAGAAAAAAAAAATGAAACAAACAAACAAACAAACAAAAAAAACAAAAACAGATAATGAGACAGAAAATTACAGGAGAGACATAGACCATAGCAGGAGAGGAGATGAGAAAATGTTTTCCCTGATGGAATATTTTATGGAGTTTTCTAGAGAAACAAGAAATTGATACCAAAGGGAAATGCCAATTCATAATTGTAGAATTAGCTAAGCTTATTACTGATAAAAGAAATCACTGTGCATGTATGTAGGTAGTCCTTAGGTGACTAAAAATTCATAATGGATTTTCAGTACTATTTATCTGGAACTATACCTAGTATCAAACTTTAACAAGCAGTCAGAAGTTACTCAATTTGCATCAGTAGACACATTAAGCTTATTTTGATATCCTGTTTTATATAACTCTTTATCAGTACCTCCTATTGTTGCCTCTACAGCAAATTTACTTGACTGTATATATGATTAGTCACATTCTTCAACATTCCTCAGTGAGGTTAGGTTAAGATTAATTTCCCACACATTATTCTACCACGATGACCAGCAGGGCTTGGGAACTTATTAAAAATGCAATTTTGGGGAGGAGGAGTTAAGAAGGCAGAGAAGTAGCAGGCTGAGACTACATCAGGCAGCAGGAGATCAGCTAGATAGCCTATCAAACCATTCCGAACACCTATGAATCCAACAGGAGATCGAAGAGAAGAAAAACAACAATTCTAGAAAGAGAAAATTGACCACTTTCTAAAAGGTAGGACCAGCGGAGAAGTGAATCCAACGTGATGGGAAGATAGAACCCAGGGGGAGGGGCCGTCTCCCGGCAAGCGGCAGAGCACAAAATCAGGACTTTTAAAAGTCTGCTCCAGGGAGGGACATCACTCCAGAGGCTAAACTGGGGTGAAGACCTCGCGGGGACAGCGTGGACTCAGGTCCCACAGGGTCACAGAAGGATCGGGGGTATCTGAGTGCCACAGAGCTCACAGATATTAGAGCAGGGAAACCGGCTGCGGAGACAGAGCCGAGGTTTCCTAGAGCCCTGGTCTGTGACACACCGGTGATCTGTGCGAGGGATCCACACAAGATCCGGGGAGACTCCGACCCGGGAGAGCTCAGGGATCTACGGGGTTCGGAGACTCCAGGTGGGACTCTGCCAGAGACAGAGACCCTTGGTCACAGGCTGGGTGAGCTCAGAGCGCTCCTGGAAGCCAGTGAGACGGGACTGATTACGCACGATTTTCTCCGAGCGCGGTCCCCCAGTGCGAACGGAGGCTGGGGAGACGGGAGTGATTAAACGCTTTTCTCTGAAGGCGCACTGAAGACTGGGGCCCCTAGCTCTCGGCTCCTCTGAACCGGAGATTGGGAGGCCGCCATTTTCATTCGCGTCCTCTGGAGCTCTACAGAAAGCATTCAGGGAACAAAAACTCCTGAAAGTGAACCTGAGAGGATTACTTAGAACGGCCCCTGGTAAGGGCGGTGCAATTCCGCCTTGGGCAGAGACACTTGAGAATCACTACAACAGGCCCCTCCCCCAGAAGATCAAAGAAATACAGTCAAGACCAAGTTCACTTAACAAGGAGAACAGCGGATTCTTATCTGGACAAAATGACAAGGCGGAAAAACTCACCACACACAAAAAAAAGAACAGGAGGCAGGACCGAAGGCTAGGGACCTAATCAATACAGACATTGGTAATATGTCAGATCTGGAATTCAGGACGACGATTCTCAAGGTTCTAGCCGGTCTCGAAAAAGGCATGGAAGATATTAGAGAAACCCTCTCTGGAGAGATAAAAGCCCTTTCTGGAGAAATAAAAGAACTAAAATCTAATCAAGTTGAAATAAAAAAAGCTATTAATGAGGTGCAATCAAAAATGGAGGCTCTTACTGCTAGGATAAATGAGGCAGAAGAAAGAATTAGTGATATAGAAGACCAAATGACAGAGAATAAAGAAGCTGAGCAAAAGAGAGACAAGAACTACTGGACCATGAGGGGAGAATTCGAGAGATAAGTGATACCATAAGACGAAACAACATTAGAATAATTGGGATGACAGAAGAAGAAGAAAGAGGAATAGGAGCAGAAGGTATACTGGAGAGGATTATTGTAGAGAATTTCCCTAATATAGCAAGGGTTGTGAGATAGAACCCTGCCTGGGGCTCTGCACTGGAAGTGGAGC
>ML103423.1:30920-49678 GCA_003697995.1 Taxidea taxus jeffersonii
TCCATCAACAGATGAATGGATAAAGAAGAGGTGGTATATATATACAATGGAATACTATGCAGTCATCAAAAGAAATGAAATCTTACCGTTTGCAATGACATGGATGGAACTAGAGCATATTATGCTTAGGGAAATAAGTCAACTGGAGAAAGACAATTATCACATGATCTCCCTGATATGAGGAAGTGGAGATTCAACGGGGGTGGGGGTTAAGGTGGTAGGAAAAGAAAAAATGAAACAAGATGGGATCGAGAGGGAGACAAACCAAAAGAGACTCTTAATGTCATAAAACAAACTGAGGGGGTGGGGGGAGAGAAGGGTTGGGAGAGGGTGGTGGGGTTACATTATATGTTTAAATAAAAAAAGCTTAAATTAAAAATAAATGCAATTTTGGGGGTCCCATTTCAGATCTACTGTATCAAAATTCTGGGAGTGGGGCCCAGCAATCAGAGATTTGCCAAGACTCAAGTGAATGTCACACTCTTATGTCTCGTTTACCATAACTGGTTAGCCAGAGGTATTCAACTGCTCTCTTCATTACTATATCATTTAAATAAATATCGCAGTGCAACTAAAGTGGTTTTCCCAACATGAAAATCTAATCATGTTCCTAACCCAAGAGCTCAAAGCATAAATAATAATCTTCACATGAGGTTATACACCATTGTATTAATTCAATAATTTGTGGAAACAAAGATAGGTTTTTGAAATAAAGAGACAATTTATCCTTTTTGTTTTAAATTAACTGAAAAAAACCACTTTTGGCAAAATATTTTCTGTATTATTCTTTATTTGTATTTAATATTATAAAACAAATATATATTCATTATAGTCCCATATTCACTTAAGGACTACCTACATTCATACTTTAGATATTTTGAAATAAGAGTCATTCTTGGTTCTCAAATGAACTTAAATATCAAATTATGTGACATTATAAATCAGTATATATCTAAGTGTAATCCTCCAGTCATGAAGTAGAAATCATATGGGAGGGGCACCCGGGTGGCTCAGTTGGTTAAGCCTCTGCCTTTGGCTCAGGTCACAATCCCAGCATCCTGGGATCCAGCCCACATCAGGCTCTCTGCTTGGCAGGGAGCCTACTTCCCCCTCTCTCTCTGCCTGTGTCTCTGCCTACTTGTGATCTCTCTCTCTCTTTCTGTCAAATAAATAAATAAAATCTTAAAAAAGAAAAGAAAACATATGGGAATACTTTATGGAGAGAAAGGAAGGCCTCTTCTGAGATAAATTACTGTTGCATATCTCACAAGAGTTAATAGCTTCAATTTACATTATCACTATCTAGTGGAAGGTTTACTATAATATGTTTAACAATAATGGTTCCTCTGCACAAATTTCCTTTTGAAAAGCAAACCTCTGTCCCAGGCTTCAGATAATTTAAACAGATAAGTTGTTTAAAAAAAAGAACAGAAAATCATCCAATATTTATTTATTGATATTCAAAAGGAAAAAGAGAGAATGTAACAGTGATAATATATGAAGATATATTGACTGAACATAGCCCAAAGCTGAAGACTCCATTCCACAAATTCCAGAATTTCATCATAATTCTAGAAAGGATAAAAAAAAAATCTAGGCGTAGATACAATATAATAGGAATGCAGACCATCAGACAAACAAAACAAAAACTAGTCAATGAGCAATAATTAGAGAAAGTGAATTTCCTTTAAAGGAGCAACCACCAGGGCGCCTGGGTGGCTCAGTGAGTTAAGCCACTGCCTTCGGCTCGGGTCATGATCCCAGGGTCCTGGGATCGAGTCCCATATCGGGCTCTCTGCTCGGCGGGGAGCCTGCTTCTCCCCTCTCCTCTCTGCCTGCCTCTCTGCCTACTTGTGTGATCTCTGTCTGTCAAATAAATAAATAAAATCTTAAAAAAAAAAAAAAAAAGGAGCAACCACCAAACCAGCGGTTACCTACTCAACAACAGCTGAAGCCAGAAGACCCCTTCTAAAGGGGTGAGACATAATGATGTAACCTAGAAATCTATAACAAAGAAAATAATTTCAGAAAAGAAACAATTGTTTGCCATTGGCAGAATCTCACAAAAGGGATATGATATTGGCTGAAAAGTCTGATATGCAGAAAGAAATAAAGACCTGTCTTAAACTGTTCAGGCTACTATAACAAACTATCATAGACTTGGTAGCTTAAAGAGCAAACATTTCTTTCTTACAGTTCTGGAGTTTGGAAAGTCCTAGATCGAGTTCCTGGTAGATTTGGGGTCTGGTGGGAACATGCTGCCTAGTTTATCTATGTCTCTTCCTCCTGTGCCCTCACATAGAGGAGGAAAGAAGAAGGCCTCTTTTATAAGGGCAATAATCCCATTCTTGAGGGGTCCACCCTATGACTTAATCACTTCTCAAAGGCACCACTTCTTAATACTATCACCCTGGGGATTAGAATTTTAACATGACTGTTGGGGGACACAAACATTTAGTCCATAATATTCAGCCTTTATTCTTAGAATTCAAGCAATGTATTGGATCTCCTGCAAAAGCTTCCAGCATCAGACTTATATAAAGAAGATGGCAGTTATCCTCTAAGGAACCTGAATTTTTCATTCTGAGTCTAGGTCAACAGCCTAAACTCCCATTACCTTTGTGTAATTGACATCAGCACTCTTGATGCATTTTTTAGCTCTGAGCCAACATGCCCACCAATATATGACTCCTAACTTTGACTCCGAATGATCAGGTACAGAATGCTGTTTACCCTTAGGAAAGTACTTAGATTCTTTTGTATATTGTATATTCCTTCCTCTCTTATAATTTATTTCCTGATCACCTAATCACCTCCCAAATATCTCTAACTCCTAAAACCATCATACCAAGGGTTAAGATTTCAACATATGAATTAGGGGAAAGGCACAAGCATTCCATTTATAACAAGGCCAAAGAAAGTTACATGTGTACAGCTAAGTCTCTTAAGCATTAATTTTATAAAACAATATAAAATAAGTTTCACAGGGCATAGTAAAAGAAGTTGGAATTTATATATTAAAAACCAAAAGAGACTCTTAATGTCATAAAACAAACTGAGGGGGGTGGGGGGAAGAGGGGTTGGGTGAGGGGGGTGGGGTTACATCATATGTTTAAATAAAGCTTAAATAAAGTAAAAAAAAAAAACAATAGTATATCATTTCAAAGAAGTCTTGGTTTGTGTGGAAATACTCTGAGATCTTTGTGTTCAAAGAACACATATGTTAACCATAAATGAAAACATAAGTACACATGCTAAAATTTATAGAACCACAAATTGATCAAGAAATACAAGAGGATAAAAAATTAAGATAATATAAAAGATAAGTGGGGTAAATAGGAAAGGCAGAATAGCATTACATGCTTAAGTCCAAATGCATGTCAATATAATAAATATATATGGAATGTTATCATTCAAAAATTTTTCAAAGGAGAAAATCAAAACCAACAAAAAAGTTACTAGTATTAAGAAATACATAAGACCTGGGGCACCTGGGTGGCTCAGTGGGTTAAAGCCTCTGCCTTCAGCTCAGGTCATGATCCCAGGGTCCTGGGATTGAGTCCCACATCTGGCTCTCTGCTCAGCAGGGAGCCTGCTTCCCCCTCTCTCTCTGCCTGCCTCTCTGCCTACTTGTGATCTTTGTCTGTCAGATAAATAAATAAAATCTTAAAATAAAAAAAAGAAATACATAAGACCAAAAAATACTAAAAGTGTGAAAGTAAAATTATAGAAAAAATATACCAAGCAAATATCAAATAGAGCATATTGAGGCATTAACATGAGACAAAAATAAACATATGATGACATAATTACTATAAATAAAGATAATTATTACAAAATTTAAAAAGGCAATGCAACATAAACTTAAGATAATTCTAAACTTGTGTGGGCTACTAACATAGATTAAGATGTAGAGAGCATATATTATAAATACAAGATTTAGACAAAGTCTCAAATCTTATTAAATCAGTAGATGTATACTTCATGTTATTGTTCAAGCAGATTAAAATCAGTCATTAACTATGAATAACTCTATGCCCACTAATCTCTTAATTTAGTTAAAATGGACCAATTCCTTGAAAGGCACAATCTATCAAAAGTCATACAAGAAGAAATAGATTAAGTTGAATAAGCCTGTATCTATTGAAAAATAGTACAGTAATTAATGACCTTCCAAATCAGAAAATATCAGTCCCATGTGGGTTCACTAGTGAATTCTTCCAAACACTTAAGGAGGAAATTGTACCTATTCTCTATAATCTTTTTCAAAAGATAGAAGGATAGGGAATACTTCCTAAACTTATTCTATGAAGTGAGAATTATCCTAATGTCAAAACTAGACAATACTTCTCATGAACATACCTGCAAATCTCCTCAATAAAATATTAGCAAATCAAATCAAAAAATGTATAAGTATTATACACCAAGGAACAAAAAGACAAGCCATAGACTGGGACAGACTATTTGCAGAAGACACATCTTCTAACAGATTTTTATCCAAAGTTTACTACGTAGTATTAAAAATCAACAATCAGGAAACAAACAACCAGATTTAAAAATGGGTAAAAGATCTTAACAGACACCTCACCAAACATATGAAGTTGACAAATAGGCATAAGAAATGCCCAACATCATATGTCATCAGGGAAGTACAAATGAAAACAACAAGATATCACCATACACCTATTAGAGTGACAAAAATCTGGAACACTGACAACACCAAACACTGGAGAGGATGTGGAGCATCAGGTACTCTCATTCATTGCTGGTGGAAATGCCAAATGGTACAGTCACTTTGGAAGACAGTTTGGTGGTTTCTTAGAAAAATAAGCATATGCTTACCATAGGATCAGCAATCATGCTCCTTGGCATTTACCCAAAGAAACTGGAAGCTTATTTCCATATAACAACCTGTGCATGGATGTTTAGAGTAGCTTTATTCATAATTGCCAAAACTTGGAAACAACCAAGATTCCCTTTGGTCAGTGAATGGATAAAGTGTGATATATCCACAAAGTGGAATATCATTCAGTACTAAAAAGAAATCAGCTATCAAGTCATGAAAGATGTAGAGGAAAATAAAATGTATATTACTAAGTGAAATAAACCACTTAGAAAAGACTACATAATACCATATGATTCCAATTCTGTGACAATGGAAAAGAAAAAAAATATATAGTGATGATAAAAACATATGTAGTAGTTAGAAGTTGAGGGGAAGGAGGGATGAAAATGTGTAACACAGAAGACTTTTAGGGCAGTGAAACTATTCTGTGTGATTATTTTTTTTAAGATTTCATTTATTTATTTGACTGACAGAGATCACAAGTAGGCACAGAGGCAGGCAGAGAGAGAGGGGGAAGCAGGCTTCCCACAGAGCAGAGAGCCCGATGTGGGGCTCAATCCCAGGACCCTGGGATTATGACCTGAGCTGAAGGCAGAGGCTTTAACCCACTGAGCCACCCAGGCACCCCTCTGTATGATATTTTAAAGATGAACACATGACATTATAAATTTGTCCAAATACACAGAATGTAAAATACCAAGAGTGAACCCTAATATAAACTATGATGTGTCAATGTGGGTGAGCAATTTTAACAAATTATTCTGCTGGGGGATATTGATGAGGGAGGCTATGCATTTGTGGGAGTAGGAGGCATGTGGGAAATCTCTGTACCTCTGTTCAAATTTGCTGTGAACCTAAATTACTCTTTAAAAAAAAGTATATTAAAAAATCACTAAAGATATAAACAGTATAAATAACAGAAATAACAAGCTCAATCTAAAGTACAAGCATAAAATAGTGAATAGTTTAAGAAGACACTACTACCTACAAAGAGAGCATTTTAGAATATTGACATTTAAGATCATGAAACAAACTCAGAAAATGTCAAAGGGTTGAAATCATAGATTTCATTCTCACATTCATTCTCACTTTCAATATAATTAAGCAAAATATTGGTTCCTCCTACACCCCATCCCTAAGAAACACACACAATGCTTGGAGATTAACATCAGCATGTGTGGAATTCAACTAAACACATTCCCCATTTTCTCATTTCATTGTAAAATATATGCACAAATGGATCAGAAATACAAAAGTATAATTTGTGTTGCTTATAATATCTACACTTTTTGTTCTTTTTTCTTTGTTTTTATATTTTCTTTTTTTTTTTAATTTTGTTTGTTTTTTTTTGTTTGTTTCCCCCAAGTATAGATGCGCATGTGCTTGTCTCATTTTGTCTTTAATTCAATTTTATTAATAAAAATATATTCTTTAATTTAAAAGATTAGAGGCTTGCAAATAAAACACAAGATATTTGAGATTTTTATAAAAATATTTAAATTGTATGCAGTCAGCAATTTTTCTGAACTAATAGAAATTACAATATCTTTATACTTTGTTTTTCTCCTTTAAAAACAAACAAACAAACAACAACAACAACAACAAACAAAAACAAAAAAACCCTGAGTTATCTTCTTTGAACGTGCATTTTTTTTTATTATTTTTTTAAATTTATTTATTTGACAGACAGAGATCACAAGTAGGCAGAGAGGCAGGCAGAGAGAGAGGAGGAAGCAGACTCCCCGTTAAGCAGAGAGCCCGGTGTGGGACTCGATCCCAGGACCCTGGGATCATGACCTGAGCCGAAAGCAGAGGCTTTAACCCACTGAGCCACCCAAGTGCCCCTGAACGTGCATTTTTTAAAAGTAACATTAACCTTTTCTTTTTTTTTTTCCTTAAGCTTTAACCATATGCCGTTAATTCTCATTGAGGCTAGTTTTTAGCCAGGATCACATTAAGTATTGATTTTAGATGTTATCTTATTATCTTGCCAGATGGCATGAGAGTGAAATCTCATCTTGGGATCCTAAGAAATGAAATAACCTACTTTCCAGAAATAGAAGGCTGTTGCATGAGGATACTCTTTATAGATGTTTAATTTCTAGTGATGTGAAAACATGAAAAACAAAATGTAGTTGAACTCTACTGAAAGTAAATTATTTTAAACATGTTCCTGTCAAAAGCTATATGATAAGGTTGGAATGACATTGCTACTACTCATTATATCATCAGAAGTTTTGAAAATATAAGTAAGATTATTAGGCATTTGCCTTAAAATCCCTGGTATAATATATTCTTTTTTTTTTTTTAAAGATTTTATTTATTTATTTGACAGACAGAGATCACAAGTAGGCAGAGAGGCAGGCAGAGAGAGAGGGGGAAGCAGGCTCCCTGCTGAGCAGAGAGCCTGATATGGGGCTCGATCCCAGGATCCTGAGATCATGACCTGAGCCGAAGGCAGAGGCTTAACCCACTGAGCCACCCAGGCGCCCCTAAATCCCTGGTATAATATATTCTTAAAAAATTATCTCACTACATAGAAATAAAGGTACAAATATGACCCAGACTAGGCCAGATGGTTTGCTAGAATTTATAAAGAATTTTCATTTACTAGAAGGAAGGAGTTGACCATTCACTAAAAGAGCAGCAAACTGACCTTTTGATGGGGAATTAAAAAGAGGATTTTCCTTTGTGGGTTTGCAAATACAGATTAATGTATCAAGGGCTAAGGCCAATTGAAAATTAGGTTATTCACCTGAAGGAATGCACCCTCCTGTATTTTAAAATTCTGAATGGTAAAGGGTAGGAAGAAGGAGTAACCCATGATGGATGCTTGCATTCTTGGAAATAGTGTCTCAAAGTAAAATGATAAAGATGGTTAGTAGCATGTTTGGCATAGGCATTTCTAATTTCTAATTTTTATTTATTGTCTTTTTAAGTATAGTTGACATCAATATTATATTAGTTTCAGGTGTATGACAGTGATTTAACAATTTTATGTTATGCTATGCTCACCACAATTGTAGCTACCATCTGTCACCATACAATGCTATCATAATACCAATGACTATATTCTCTATACTGTTACCTTTCATTCCTATGACTTATCCATTTCAAAACTGGCAGCGTTTCTGCCACCCCACTTCATCCATCTTGCCCATCTCCCAACCTTCTTCCCTTTGGTAATCATCAATCTGTGTTGATAGGTCTGATTATGTTTTTTGGGTGATCATTTTTAATAGTTTCAATTGTGAGAGAATAAGAAAATCCACTTCTGTAAGACAGAGACACTTTAATGCCTATGTTCACCCAGAAAGTGCTTATCAGATGCCAGGTTCTGCCCTGCTTTTGATTAAATTAACACATTTATACCTCACAAAAAATTTATGAGTTAGATGCCATTCTGATCACTGGTTTAGAGATAGGAAACCTTAAGTAGAGATTACATAATTTGCCCAAGGTCTCACAAGTATTATGTGTTCTTGTTAAATATTGAAGATTAATTTTTTTTTTTTTGCAGATCAAACTGTTCTTCAGCAATAGATCTGATATAGAAATATAGCCAGTATCCAAGTGGACAGAGCAGAAAACTGTGAAAAACCAAATAGGTCAGCTATTTGCAAAAGTGTGTCTGGATAGCAGAATAAGTACTTATTAAGGGAAAAAGATTGTTTTTCTGAATATCTCTAAGTAGAGAGTCCTTCTGGAAATGTATATAACAGAAAAATGCTTTAAAATATTGAGAGTATCTATATAATACATAAAGAAATCTTACAGCTCAACACCAAAACTAAATGAATAATGCTATTAAAGAATGGGCAGAGGACCTGAATAGGCATTTTTCCAAAGACATACAGATGGGCAGTAGACACATGGAATGATGATCAACATCACTAATCATCAGGGAACTGCAAATTGAAACCACAAGGAGATATCACCTTATACCTGTCAGAATGGTTATAATAAAAAAGACAAGAAATAACAAGTGTAAGCAAGGATGTGGAAAAAAGTAATCCTTGTGCCCTGTCGGTGGGAGTTCAAACTAGTGCAGCCACTGTGGAAAACATTATGGCAGTTCCTCAAAAAATTAAAAATAAAATTACCATATGTCAGGTAATTCCACTACTGGGTATTTATCCAAAGAATATGAAAACACCAGTTCAAAAAGATATGTGCACCCCTATGTTTATTGCACCATTATTTAATAATAGTGAAGATATGGAATCAACCCAGTGTCCATTGAGAGTTGGATAGGTAAAGAAGATGTGGTGTAGATGACATGGATGGAACTAGAGCGTATTATGCTTAGCGAAATAAGTCAACTGGAGAAAGACAACTACCACATGATCTCCCTGATATGAGGAAGTGGAGATGCAACGGGGGTGGGAGTTAAGGTGGTAGGAAAAGTAAAAAGGAAAGAAGATGGGATCGGGAGGGAGAAAAACCAAAAGAGACTCTTAATGTCATAAAACAAACTGAGGGGGGTGGGGGGAAGAGGGGTTGGGAGAGGGTGGTGGGGTTACATTATATGTTTAAATAAAGCTTAAATAAAGTAAAAAAAAAATATGTGGTGTATTTATATGATGGAATATTATTCAGCCACAAAAAAGAATGAAATCTTGCCATTTGTAACAATATGAGTGAATCTAGAGGGTAAGTGAAATAAGCCAATCAGAGAAAGACAAACACCACATAATTTCACTCTTATGTGGAACTTAAGAAACAAAATAAATGAACAAACAAACAAAAAATAAAACAAAACACACAAAAAACAGATTCTTAAATACTGAGAACAAACTAGTGGTTGCCAGAGCACATGATTAGAAGGATAGGGATAAAGGGAATTAAGAGTATACTTATCCTGATGAGCACTGAGAAATGTACAGAATCATTGAATCATTATATTATACACCTGAAAATAACATAATACTGTATGTTAATTATACTTGAGTAAGTAAATTAGTGACATATATATGAGGGTACAAGAAAATATAGCCTTTTCGAAACAGCATAAAGATCATGAAAAAAACCCAAACACCTATATATGCAAATTTGTAATTGTTTACCATAAAATGCTCTAACTTAATAACAATTATAAAATTTATTATTGCACTTAATTGTGACATTTTAAATGACTTTCTAATGCCATTCCAATATTAGCATTTTCATTATTTTCTTGCAGCTTACAATCATTCACAACACTGATGTTTTTGGCTGATTCTCTTTAATATATAACACTCCACACTGTTATAAAGAAAACTGGTTAATTGTTTTTAAGTTGATGAATCTTGGTATTCTACGTTTTGATAATTACTTCAAAAGATTATTATTAATTAATGTAAAAGACACATAAATCTTAAATAACCAATCTTTTAGAAATGCTCATAACTTGGAATGTAATGCCCAGTCATCTGTTAATAATACTATTCTATATAGATATTAATTAGATAAACAAGTAAATATTTTCACTCCTAGTTTTCCTTCCATAAGCTCCTTTATCATATACTCTTGGATTTAATACTGAGAGAGACCTGTTCACTCGCCTGTATAATTTTCCATATATTTTAAATCATTCTTAGCTTCAGCTTTCTCATATCTAAAATATGTCTACTTCTTAAATTACTGGTTTGTAATAATCACTAAGTGATATAATAGAAGTTATATGCTCATAACTCTGGACACCCTTTACTCAGCTTTAACCAAGGAAGCCCTTAGCAGGCTCTGTGTGAGGAGAGTTTTGGATTCCTCAAATGGAGCTTCTATAAAGACTTGTTTTATGTGTAAAAAATGAGTACTTTTCATAGGATTTTATTAGGTTTAAAGAAGAGCCTTCCTTCCAGAGCTAAGAATTGGCAAAGTTGACAGATAATTCTATCGTGTACATGAATATAAACTACAGGATAAAACAGGCTTTAGAATTCATATAGGTTGGGGTACCTGGGTGGCTCAGTGGGTTAAAGCCTCTGCCTTCGGCTTGGGTCATGATCTCAAGGTCCTGGGACCGAGCCCTGCATTGGGCTCTCTGCTCAGCAGGGAGCCTGCTTCCTCCTCCCTCTCTGCCTGCGTCTCTGTCTACTTGGGATCTCTGTCTGTCAAATAAATAAATAAAATCTTAAAAAAAAAAAAAGAATTCATATAGGTTGGAATCTGTTATTTAAAGATTTTATTTATTTATTTGATAGACAGAGATCCCAAGTAGGCAGAGAGGCAGAGAGAGAGAGGAGGAAGCAGGCTGTCCTCAGAGCAGAGAGCCCAATGCGAGGCTCCATCCCACAACCCTGGGATCATGACCCGAGCCGTAAGCAGCGGCTTTAACCCGCTGAGCCACCCAGGTGCCCCTGGAATCTGTTATTTATATCAGAAGAAGAGGAGCTGATGAAAACAATAATGTTAGTGAGCACTTATATGTCAGCTATTATATGATCTCATTCCATCTTCAAGCAAATAGAAAGCACAAAGAGACATGATTATTAACACATTTTTGCACATGATAAAATTGAGGCATAAGGAATTAAAGAATTTGCCGAAAAAACACAACTAGTAAATAGGGGAGTATAATTTAAATGCTTTTATTCAATCTGCACTTCCATAATTGACTGACTAATCAACAATAAAATATATATGTATTTTAAAAAAGAACAATATCCAGGAAGTTTTAGATTATAACACCATCAACAACGAAGTGTGATGCCTTTTTATTCAAGAATGAGGGTATGATTCTCTCAATGAATAGAGTGAAATACTATCTAGGAGGCCTGGAGATGGAGTTGAGGTAATTTAAGTTATTTTTTTTTCCTGTTGATCAAGGAAATAAAAAAGTATTCTTGGGGCGCCTGGGTGGCTCAGTGGGTTAAAGCCTCTGCCTTCGGCTCAGGCCATGATCCCAGGGTCCTGGGATCGAGCCCCGCATCGGGCTCTCTGCTCAGCAGGGACCTGCTTCCTCCTCTCTCTCTGCCTGCCTCTCTGCCCACTTGTGATCCCTGTCTGTCAAATAAATAATAAATTAAAAAAAAAAAAGTATTCTTGTTGATGAAATATAAGATAATAAAAGAGGGATGAGATCAAAGCTAAACTGCAAGGAAATTGAGAATAATAGACTAATAAAATAACAATGACAACGTAGGGTTTGAGCAAGAAAGAATATGTTTATTTAAAAATTTAAAAAGAACAAAGCAAATTCAAACAAGGAAAGTTTGAGCCCAAAAAGGGAAATCTAAATATTTTTCCCTCCTATAAATTCTCCATCCCCTAAATCTCTATTCCTTAAAGCTCTATCCCCTAAAGCAAGAATTATCTTGCTCATGCTTTAGATCTCAGGTGAAATGTCACATTTCTAGTTTAGATTCCCTTGTAACTGGTTCTATTGAATATTTTTCTTTAGCAAGCTTATCCCAGCTGTAATTAAATAAGCCATTCTGTAATTAGACAAATCTTTGTGTAATTATATATTGTTAAAAGTCTCATCTTTTCCAGGCTAGACTGCATGTTCACTGGGGACGGAGTTATCAGTCACATACTGTGGTATCATGGTTTCTTATCCCAGGGCCTGGCACATTGGATATCTCAAAGAGTTATTTTTGAACAAAAATAGAAAGATCATATAAGAAAGACAAAGAATAAAAAATACTTCAATAACTGACAGATAATAGCATCTACTATGTGTTGAGTGTGTTCTCTGAATTTGGCATTGTTTTCTTAAGCCTATGGAGCAGGTGCTACTGTTATTCTCACCATCCTTACTTACTAGGAAACAAGTGAAGCAGCAATTCAGCGTGGACAGTCTGTCCTCCAAGAATACCCTTTGAACTACTGTGTAGTACTGTTTCTGAGAAACAGCAACTCTCAAGGAGAAGAATGGTCACATCTTCTAGGCTCTGTATGCCAATGTGGAGAGTTAGATTTTATTCTGTGTCCAGTGCCAATCACTCTATATAGGGGAATAGCATTATTCAACTTGTGTAATAGTAATGCGTTATTCTAGTTAACATTTTGTGGAGAATATGTTGGAGTAATTAGTTAGATGTTTGTGCAATTGTAGTGGTTGCAGCTATCTTGAAAAGTGTTTGAATATACAAATACTGATAAATAGATCAGGACTGGTAATTTCCTGAGCAGGCATACCTCAGAGATGTCGTGGGTTCAGTTCCAGACTACCGCAATAAAGTGAATATCACTTTAAAGAGAGTCAAATACATTTTTCTGCTTCTCAGTTCATATAAAAGTTATGTTTACACAATATCATTTTCTATGAAGTGTGCAAAGCAGTATGTCTATAAAAATGTGCATACTTTTATTAATATATCTTATTGCTAAAAAATGTGAGCCATAGCCTGAGCTTTCAGCTTTTTCTGGTAGAGGGTCTTATCTTGATGTTGATGGCTGCTGAGTGATCAGGGTGGTGGTTGTTAAAGGTTGGCGTGTCTGCAGCAATTTCTTTAAAAACAAAGACTACGGGATGTCTGAGTGGCTCAGTGGTTTAAAGCCTCTGCCTTCGGCTCAGGTCATGATCTCAGGGTCCTGGGATCAAGCCCGGCCTCCGGCTCTCTGCTCAACTGGGAGCTTGCTACCCCTTTTCTCTCTGCCTGCCTCTCACCTACTTGTGATCTCTCTCTCTGTCAAATAAATAAATAAAATCTTAAAAAAAAAAAAAAGACTACAGTGAAGTTTGTCTTACTGACTGATCCTTTTGTGAAGGGTTTCTCTGTAGTATGTGATGCTGTTTGCTAGCATTTCACCTACAGCTGAATTTCTTTCAAAATTGGAGTCAATCCTCTCAAACCCTGCAGTTACTTTATCAACTAAGTGTATGTAATAATCTAAATCCTTTGTTGTCATTTCAACAATCTTTGTAAAAAAAGTAGATCCTACCTCAAGACACCATTATTTTTGCTCATCCATAGGAAGCAACTCCTCATCTATCACAGTTTTACCCTGAGATTGCAGCAATTCAAATATAATAAAATGAAAACCCTTGAATTACCGCAAGAATTACCAAAATGTGACCCAAAAACTTGAAATGAGCAAATGTTGGAAAAATGGTGTCAGTAGACTTGCTTGAATAGAGTTGCCACAGATTCAATGTAAAAATGCATTATTTACAAAGCACAATAAAACAAAATATATCTGTAGATGTTGCTGGAAGTCAGTTATGTGTCTGAAATCATGAAAATATTTCTGGTTTGGAAATAACACTTACAAATCCTCAACATATATGGTGAAATTGAGCCTTGAGGGAAAAGAAGCTTATGCAAAGTTAGTCTGTGAAGAGGTAAGAAAAGAGAAGCATCCTTATCAAATACTAAAAATCAGATGAAAAAAAGTGAGGCACCAGGGCTCAGTCGGTTAAGTGGTTGCCTTTGGCGGCTCGAGTCATAATCCCAGGGTCCTGGGATCCAGCCCCTCATTGGGCTCCCTGCTCAGCAGAGCCTGCTTCTCCTTCTGCCTCTGCCTGCACTCTGCCTACTTGTGCTCTCTCTCTATCTCTCTGTCAAATAAACAAATGAAAATAAGTGAAAAGAAATAGCATAATAAAAATAAAATAGAAGAACAGAAGGAGTTTAGTCTGGACAGAAGACTGAACAGGTCAAGACAATCTTAAAAAAAAAATAAAAGAAGAACATGTGTTTTCTTGGAAGCAAAGAGAAAAGAGTTGTTCAAAGAAAAACTGAACATACAGATGTGCAAAAACATTGTGATGAGAATAAAGTGAAAACATTCATCTATCAAGGCAAAGGGAAGTAGTAAAACTCTTGGAAGGTATTTAAACCTTTTAGGTCAAAATAATTGTAAAAATACGGAAAGAGAAGTAAGTATAAATTGTTTTTTTAATTTTTATTTTTTTAGTTAGAAACACTTAGATAATATATTTACCCCATTGAGAATTAAAAATAGGATGGCCAAGAAATGGACTCAAAAGATAATTAGACTTGAAAGCAAGAGATAATTTTTTGTTAACCTTGGCGATGGCAATTTGAGTACTTTAGCTGGAGTAGAAATTGATGAAATTGAGCCTTGGAGGAGTGATGGGAAGTGAAGTATGAGACCTCACTAGTGGAGGTAACTTTCAAGAAGTTAGATGTGAAGTGGGGAAAAATACAGAAAGCTGAATATAAAATTTCCTAAATTCATTGAGATATTTGGGTTTCTATTCATACGTGCAGATTACAAGTATGGAGAAAAAAATCCATTTGTTTTGGAAACACACCTTTCAAAAATTAATTAACCAATGAATGAATCAGTCAATCACTTTACTTAATCACCAAAGAACATTTTTTTAGGAAGAAGAAACTTTCTTTTGCTGTTTCTACAAAATATGCTCTTCTGTGTAAAATGAGAATCAATGCATTTTACTTGTAAGAATGGATGAAGAAACTTAGGTTTACTATTCCATTTCCTTCAATTGGATATTGGGAAAAATTAAAAAGCTTTCCATCTACCAACTTAGTTCAGTGATTGGGGGACTGTGAATTAACTGTCAAATTTGAGACACCTATTAACAGGAGAAAAAACAAAGTTTATGTATGTGAGCCACAAAGAAGTGGCTCCCTGGACAGCTAGAGAAAATGGTCTATATATCGTCTTAATAAGAAGGGGGTTAAGACTTCAAGGGAAATTAAATAACAGGAAGCTAATGAGTAACAATGAGGCTAGGGGGACAAGTAGAAGGTATTGAAAGTTTTGTAATTTCTCATGCAGATACCAGTGGCTCATCTCCTTTCTAGCTGTAAACCTCCTGGAGAAATAAATTATGATAGTTGTATTTTTTAGAGGCTTTGTTTAGGTTAGCAGAAGCATTTGTGTATATGTGTTTGTTCAGATGTTTTTATTTTGAAACAATCTCTATACCACTTTGGTGGGTCCAAGTAAAACCCACCAGTGAGATGCTTAATTGTTTAATATCTCAAGTTTGTGTCTTTTTAATTTTCATTTGTCTTATGCAGTATACATAGAATTATGACAGTGCAAACACTATTCATTTCTTTATACCAATTTTAAAGTCTTTAATGGTCTCTTGTTTTATTTATAATTAATTTCATTCCCCTTTCTGTCCACTTAAGAGGAACACAATTTAACTACAAACATTTAATAGTCTTGATTCTTATTTCTACCATTTTCAGGCTATATGTTCCAGTTAGAAAAAACAATGAGCGATAATATTCCCTTCGTGTGTTAATGTGTGTGTGTGTTTTATTATTTCTGTCAATGTCTGCCTTCCTCTCCAATCTTTCTCCAGAAACAGCTACCTGAAACAACCTACAGAAAGAAAAATCTGCCATGTGTTCATTAGCTACTCCAGTGAAACGTGTTGGTAGTTATGCTCAGCTTGAGGCCATTCTTATATTTGCATTCATGTTTGAGGTTAAAAGACTAGGCCATGAGATCATTATGTAAGGGTTCAAATCCTGGTTCTAATTTAATGGTGTAAATTTTGATAAGTGATTTTCACATTGTATGTTTTAGTGTTCTTATCTGTAAAATCAGGACCATAATAGAACCTACATCTTATTGTTATGAGGATTAAGTGAGACAATTTATATAAAATGGGATAGTTCTTGGCAATGTAAACAATTAATAAATATTAAACATTATTAAACATTAGACATGATTAATAAACATAACACATTATTATATCATGTAAATTAATAGCTCTTAAAGACTAAAACCTCATTTTCTTCTGTTTTTATTTATCCTCTTGGACAATCATATAAAGCCAACAGAAATTGTTAAAAGAATACTCATAATCTACCAAGGGAATTATTCACATAAGAAACTTGTAAAATTCTTAACTTTGAAGATATATTGCAATTGGAAAAAATGTTTGAAAACCATAAAAATATAAAATTATAAGCTTAAATTTTATACATTTAGAAATAATATATCTCAATTTTATATGTTTTTTAAAAATGTTTCCCAAATAATTATAGAAATTATGCAAATTCCCAATATGTCAAAAATATAACAATATGGTATAATAAGACAATAAAATATATTATAGTATGAATTACATTTTGATTCTGCTAATTTAACTCCACTATTTATTTATAACATCACTATAAAGAAATGTGGAATTATATTGACAAAGGGAAGATTTAAGAGCACATTTTCCTACAGTTAAAGAGATAGTTTTCAAAGTAAATTAAGGCTTTAAAAATATTCTCCAAGTATCTGCCTAAAACAATTAGAAAATAAATGTCTTTCAGATATCATCGATTAATTTTGAAGTATGTACTTTCTTATAAAAAATGTTGAAGTACTAACAAATTATTTGTATTTCTTTTTTCTCCTAAGACTTTGTTGTAGTAACATATCTTAAAATAATGAAATAATATTTTTATAAGAAATGTGTAACTCAGATGGTATTTTCTGAAACTAGTTTAAGAAATATTTTATTACTCAGAAATATACACAAAGAGTTGTCTAAAATAGTGATGCAATACATTTATATAGCATTTATTAATTATTTTCTGGTAATGAAATATTGAATGAGGTTTTTTGTTTTTAATTTTGATAGTTTCAATAGTATTAAAACATTTTAATACAGAGACTTAAAATTTTAAAAAGTTGGAAACATTTTTGTAAATTATAATGAAAAATGACTTTCAATAATTAAGAATTAATAATTTAGTACTAAAAAGTGAAATCTACAAAACCACATAGAATCTGTATCGTGTTTTCCTGAGAGTTTACTAATATGTAGAAGAAATTGTGGCTATTAAAATGAACAGAAAGATTGTGGAAAGTTTTGGAAAATACCTGGAAAATTGGGGCTTTCATTCTTACTTTAAATTCTATAAAATAATGGACTTTTGTTTGTTTAGTATTTTTAAATCTATGAGGGAAAGCTAAACAGTTTTCTTGTTATCTTTTTTAAAATGTGCTTAGTATATTTAACCTATAGAGATAAAAGAGTAGACCATGGTAACAGAATGCAATTGTAATCTTATGTCATTTTACTTTATAGCAGTAGCTTTTTGATGTTTATGTTTTCCAGGAGAAGTTGTTCTTTGCAGAGATTTGTAGGATTTTTTTTTTTTTAATTCTGTAGAATCTTTTTTTTTTTTTAATTTATTTAAGCTTTATTTAAACATATGATGTAACCCCACTACCCTCACCCAACCCCTCTTCCCCCCACCCCCCTCAGTTTGTTTTATGACATTAAGAGTCTCTTTTGGTTTTTCTCCCTCCCGATCCCATCTTCTTTCATTTTTACTTTTCCTACCACCTTAACTCCCACCCCCGTTGCATCTCCACTTCCTCATATCAGGGAGATCATGTGATAGTTGTCTTTCTCCAGTTGACTTATTTCGCTAAGCATAATACGCTCTAGTTCCATCCATGTCGTCACAAATGGTAAGATTTCATTTCTTTTGATGGCTGCATAGTATTCCATCGTATATATATACCACTTCTTCTTTATCCATTCATCTGTTGATGGGCATCTAGGTTCTTTCCATAACTTGGCTATTGTGGACATTGCTGCTATAAACATTCGGGTACACGTGCCCCTTTGGATCACTACGTTTGTATCTTTAGGATAGATACCCAGTAGTGCAATTGCTGGGTCATAAGGTAGCTCTATTTTCAATTTTTTGAGGAACCTCCATACTGTTTTCCAGAGTGGTTGCACCAGCTTGCATTCCCACCAACAGTGTAGGAGGGTTCCCCTTTCTCCGCATCCTCGCCAGCATCTGTCATTTCCTGACTTGTTCATTTTAGCCATTCTGACTGGTGTGAGGTGGTATCTCATTGTGGTTTTGATTTGTATTTCCCTGATGCCCAGTGATATGGAGCACTTTTTCATGTGTCTGTTGGCCATCTGGATGTCTTCTTTGCAGAAATGTCTGTTAATGGCCTCTGCCCATTCCTTGATTGGATTATTTGTTCTTTGGGTGTTGAGTTTGCTAAGCTCTTT